>BMAC01001410.1:17271-107602 GCA_014905375.1 Phtheirospermum japonicum
ATTCATTTAAAAATAGGAGATTCACTTAATGAATCAAAATAGTAGTACTCGACTATTCAAGGCGTTTTAAATAGAAACACAAGTCTCAAATTTTATTTTGTAATTTGACATAAAATTAAAGATACCAATCCATGGAAAGGAAAATAAAATAGCGTTGGAAGTAACATCTTCGCATCCACCGCCTCGTACCACATCCAACTCCTTAACCTGAAAAGTTTGATAATAATGGGTGTGAGCTTTCAACTCGCTCAGTGGGGATTTGTTTGTCAACATTAAACACGAATCATACAAACCATAAATGAATAGCTACAACACACTGTAAGTCGTTCATAGATGTTGGCCAACCATAGATTTAGCTCGAAAGCTACTGTTGTTTTAGCCCGAAAGCTAGTTAAGTTTTATTCACGCTTCCGCTCAAATTTATTGTGATTGTGATTTACTGAAAACCCACGCCCTTTATTTTGGAAGTTTTATTTATAAATAATTAAAATTTACACTTTTCGAAAATGGGGCGTGACAGAGTGAATCGAAGACGGCTATTTATCCTCAAAATTCACTGATGGACTTGATAGTTTTATTAAATTTGCGCAATCGAATTCCGCTCACAAGGACGGACAGAGACTGAAATGTCCTTGTAATCGTAGCAGATGTAGGAATAGAATCTACCTACATGTTGATGAGATTAAGTATCACTTGGCGAAACATGGGTTCGTGCCGAATTACTATAGATGGATTTATCACGGAGAAACTCGGCTCGCCACCTCTGGACGTCATCAGGATTTTAATGCTGGAGGACCCTCTTACATCCCTTCTGAAGAACCATCAAGCGCGTACATTAATATGGTTCAAGATGCAGCTGGTCCCGAATTTGACGTTGTTGCCGACGTGGAAGAGTCGCCGAACGCTGAGGCCCAAAAATTTTACGACATGTTGAAAGCTGAGACCCTCTATAATTGTGTTTGTGTTTACAAATATAATTCAATAATAACGATGATTAGAAATTTACAATGATTAATTTTCTTACTTCTTCCCGACGATATAAATAAGGTATCAATTATCTGGTGAGCCTAAACACTGTTGAGATGTACCCATATCGGATTGTATCAATGTTGGTGCCAGTGTCGTTTTCGGTGTCAATGTAATAGCAAAATATGGGGTCGGCGCTGAATGAACAACACCAAGGCCCACATAATCATCATCAAAATCAGCTAATGATTAGCTGAGTCCATATCCGATCGAATTAGGCTGAATTTGTGTCCACGACTTCTCAGCATCTAATAAAAGTATATATAATACGAGCATTGTACAAAATTCTAGTATATATATCAACCATTTCAATAAATTCAAACATAAATAATTAGTTAAAATAAGAGCGTTTTACAATATGAACAATTTACGTATACTTCATCCAAACTAATTATTTGAACCGACACTTTAACTATTAAAGTTATTGAAACAAATCTTTGACAGTGTCTTAATCTTTATCTTGATCGATAAGAAATTCGTCTTCATCATCTACCTCATCACCAAGTTCATCGACGTCTTTATTAGTAGTCGCTTCTCATTATGTCTTTACTCTATTCCTTATTTTGTTGCCAAGATTTCACTGATATTTTTTTCTTCTTTACTAAATAAGTTAGTTCAGTGCATGAATCAAAGTCGTGCACCGCTATAATTAAGAAGTTCCTGATATGTTATGAGTATTTATAAACTGAATTTCTTAGATTGATTTGGCTTCATACCATAGCTATTAACTATTACCTTTAATGACAATTAAATTTAGGTACTTTTTATTTGTAACCACAGACTACCCCATTTGACTAGCATGGGCAGTTTATCAAAGTTTCTGCACTAAACACACCCCCATTATGATATTTTGTATGGAAAACTCAAAAAATACTAATATCAAAATACGTATTATGTTTAACTATTGTTTATAGTTTATTCCAAAATTATATCTTATTTGTTATAAAATTATTTCTAACTATTTCATACCGATTTCATCTTTAATGATTGTTTCATATTTATTTAATATTCATTTCTTATATCTTTCTAAAATCTAAATAATAAAAAGTGATCAAATAAGAGGTCCACATTTTGCGATTGTTGTGATTAGGGGTGAGTCGAACTGGGTACCCGATCAATTTTTCTGGAATCGGAACTGGAACCGATTGGAATCGGGTTCAAGAAAAGAGAACCGGTCCTGAAATCGGTACTAGCCGGGTCCAAAGTTTCTGGAACCGGTCCTGGACCCGGTGGGTACCAGTTCCGAAACCGGGTACTTGGTCCTTATTTGAGATTTTTTTTTAAGTTTATAATAATAAATTTGTTAAACTACGTATACTCCATGCCATTAACTTCTTACTATATTACGGTCTTGTCTAAAATAAAGTGCACAATACATTAGTATTAGTTTCCTCCTATTTACCAAAATTAAGTCTACAATATAGAAACTTTTTTAGTTTCCTACTACACCAATTATATAACATTACAATACCCAACTTCATGAAAATAAATCCACAAATACATAATATAATAACAAGTTCACAATATTCATCAGTACAAAGTCTCAAACTTATTCATAATAAGAGATCACAAATTAACAAAATACATAAAAAAATCCTCAAATCACACTTAAATATATTAAATACACTTAAAGATTTGGTATTGGGTACCCGATTTAAGAACCGGTAACAGTGGGTACCCAGTCCCGAACCGGTCCCTCCGGTTATCTATCAGGTCTCGAAAGTCTAGACCCAAAACCGGAACCGATTTCAACCGGTTCCAAGAATTTGGAACGAGAATCGGTACCAACGAGTTTGGTTCCGAGACTGGACTCGACGGGTCCCAAGTAGTTTCGAGTTCGAGATCAGATACCTAGTATTTCTGCTCACCCCTAGTTGTGATGGACCTCCGTTTCTCTCTTATGTAAAACTGCGGTCCACATCTCTACAGACAAAGAAGTAAAATGGACATGTTTGTAAAAATCTCAACCCGTAAATTTCGTAGCAACATTTTAATTCCAATATATACATTTTATAATGTTAATGGTTTTAAAGCACTTGTGATTTATATCATGACCGCGCTATGTTGTTACTTGCGTTGACGGATTATCCGTGAAGCCATAATTTTGTAAAGTATTTTTTGGAAAATATTTAAACACCATAGTAAAATTAACACATTATTATTGTACAAAGTTAATATAATATAACATTGATCAAATGGATGGCTCCGTTCTAATATATCAACTAGTGCTTAACCCGTGCAATGCACGTACGAACTGTAATGATTTTGTGTTAGTACAATCAATGTGAGAATAATAATATTGAATTATTAATAGAATATAACAATCAATATATATATATATATATGTATGTGTATGTGTGTGTGTCTATATATGTACTGTCTCTTATACACATCTAGATGTGTATAAGAGACAGGGTATATGCTGGCGGGCAAAAGCCGTTAATGAATCCGTCAGCATTCCTAGCGGGTACACTTTCCCGTCAGGATACTGGAATCCTGACCACAAATTTGCTGGCGGCCATTATCCGTCAGGAGGCCGTCAATATTTCATATACTGACGGACTTGGCCGTCAACATCGCCGGGTTTTTTTGTAGTGAAATATTTATCTATAATAATTTTACCTAAGATTCTCAATTTTTATAGTTTTTACTAACAACTTTTATAGGTAAATATATTTTCTTGTAGTCGAACTTTGAACTAATCGAAGTTAAAATCACCACACATCTAAATTCTAAATCTATAAATTTGAGTATTTTTATATAAGTCACATTTATCTATATTAAACATATTTTTATGAAGCAATATAATTTATTTATTCATATTTCTTAAATAATATTTATAATTTTACTCTTGTTCTCTAGAATGATATTATATCATATTATTCAGTTCAAATCGTGCACCTGTCTCAATTTCTCATACTTCATAATTTTCAAATATTTGATTATACTCATTTATCATGATTATGAAAGTAGAAGAGTTATTGAATTCATATCCATGTAATTACTAAACCCTTCCAATTACAAATTTATTAAAATATACTCCATTCATTTATTCTTAATTGTTATTTTTTTTATTTATGTCAAAAAATAAGAAATATAAAATATTGAATAATACACCTTAATGAATTAATGACATTCCTAATTAATCTCTCACCCTCTTTCCTCACAATAATCTTACAATTATATACTATTATAAGTTAGTATTAGTTTCCTAGATTAATTAGAATACAATTTGGAAGAAAGTATTAAAAAGTTCTAAAATAACAATTAATTTTCAACAAAATTAAACTTCTAAAAACGGAAAAAAAGGAAATTACTAAAAATAAAGATTTAATTAATATATTTATTTTTAAACATTTATTTGTTTAATACCATAAAATATATTTAGGTTTTTAAAATAATTTTAAATCTCATATGAATATTAAATTACCAAATTTTCATTTTCCGTGTGGAAGTCATATAAAATCTAATAACTAGTTGTTCATCATTATTCCAATAGGACAAAAACACGACGACATTAATAAGTTTTTAATTGGAGTGTATGCCATTATTTGAGTATATATTGATTATGAGTTTACATACAAAAGTTCTAGCAAATTAAATACTTTGGGCTCTTTCATATTTTCGGGGCTGCCTGCGTTGTTGCCTCCAACCTTAACCATCGACAATTATGTTTGATGTTGTCGTGTAGTTCTGATCCATCCCTAGATTACGTCGAATTCAATCAAGGTCCACCATCCTACTGACACCTTAACTTCAGAGTTTGCCACATACGACATCATTTGGTCGAGCAAGGAATTTGAACCATTGTGTTCCTTCATATGCTCGAGAACCTGCACAAGGAAATGAGGTTAGAAAGAGGACCAGAGATTTTTCCGGTGAACCCTCTCTAACGCACAAACTAGTGCTTCAAAATGCGTAAGACTATATAAATTTAGATCTATGAAAAGTGATACCTCTTTCACTTTAGGGTATCCTTACTTATCTGCTTCGTAGAGCGATTGCTTATTCACCCTTAATCAATAAATTTATACGTTTGGCAAAAGTTTTTAATAAGCTTTTGATAGTTGAAACTTAAAAAGGTCAATTTCGAAAAAAGTCACAAATTGTAGTTTTTTCTAATCAGTTGATAGTTGATTAAATATATTTTTTAATTATTTTTCTTTATAAATCTTTATATGCTAATATGTTAATTTATAGTTTTACATAAGTATTATTTTTAGACATAAGGATATTCTTATTTATTAATATAATATTTCGGTATCGTTTTGTTTTTCTTATTTTTTTATATATTTCTTAGTAATCTATATTTATTATTATTTTATAATTTTCTTGATTTTTATGTATATTAGTTGTATATCACTCGTTAATGTTTATATCGCTAAATCAATCTTCTATCATATATTGCCAAACAATAATTTACAATCAACTACCATCTACCAGTTATCTCAACTCCTTTAATTATCTCACTCAAGTAGATGTTAAATAAGAAAAATGAATCATGAAAATTGTTCATAATAATAATAATAATAATAATAATAATAACTTAATTTAAATTTCGGCTAATTTTATGATTAACACGCATTTCTAATATTACTTGTCATCACAGTAAAAGAAATAGATTTACTCTTACTCTCGTTATATTATATATAAGGAAGAATTAAATCACAATGTAATAGTCTAAAAAGAAACTCAATTCAATTGATTTGATTATTATTGTGAATATTATGAAGCAATTATGAAGATTTCTTTAAAAATAGTTGTAATATATATATTGAGAAATTTAATAAGTAATAAGGAAGATTTAAACTCATATTTAATTGTTTCTGAAGTTTAATAATTGCAATATAATTAAACATAAGAATCACTATTTTATACCCGACACGGCCCAACCCGACGGATTGACCCGAAACCAGGCCAAGCTGAAGCACTGCCTGATGGGAGAGTCGGCTTAATAAACTATTTCACAGTCATCCCACTTTAAACTCGACTACTTGAGCTGGCCAAGCATCAATTGCTGACCCGCGGTCCGAACAGACCATTAATTTGAAACTGAATTTCTTGTTATCCATAAACCATTAATTATAGTAGCTTTTTCAATCCAACCAACTTGTTTAAATTCGATGTGATACACAAAATAATTACACGACAAGTGTTTTTATCGGCACTGAAGGTTGTAAAAATAGTACGCAACAATTCTTTTTATCGGTACTCAATATTGTAAAAATCATGCAAGCATTCTTCTTCTTTTTTTCTTTTTTCTCTTTTTTTAAAAAATTCACTTTTTCCTACATAATTTAAAACTTATTGTCATTTCTTTTATATTGACTTATATATCTCTAAGCATATGTAACCATATTAATAAGATTAACTTTGTTATTTATTCTTTATTTTTTATTTTTTTTCACTTACTCTTTATAATATTTGAAAATTTGATAAGTCATAAACAAATATTTATATGTTTCATGAACATAAAAATATTATCCTTTAAACATATTAATTCATATATTAAACTTCTTGTATTTTTTCACTTCGTCTTTATAATATTTGAAAATTTAATATATGAATTGATATGTTTGAAGGATAATATATTTATTTTCTTGAAATATATGAATGTTTGTTTATGACTTTTTAAATGTAATTTATATGTATATAAATTTATTTAATTTACTTATTTTTAAGTTATAAAAAAATAGATTTATATTTTTTTGTTTTATGCCCGTGTAAGTAATTGACTCGTTGACCCAACTGTTGACTCAGTAACCTAGTAACCGGTATGCCAGTTCGGGTCAGTGTATGGGACAAGTTTCAAAACATAATTAGAACATTTATAATTTAGAAACACACTTTTGGCGGGAGAAATGTTGTATATACTATTTATAAAACATGTTTTTTTTTATATTTTTAAAAATATATAAATATATTATATAGATCAACTACAAAAACTGTGAAATATCACTACAACAAATGAGACCAACTGGAAGGACAAAAGTCGTTCCTTCACATGCTGTTGTCTTTCCTCTTGGTCTGTAGGAACGACAAGTCGTTCCAAACTTGTCGTTCATATAGGCATTTGCCTGTAGCTCTATAGGAACGATTTTGTGTCGTTCCTGTAACTTAAATACCAATAGGTACGACATGTCGTGCCAATTCTTCGCGATTTTTCATTTTCGTAACCTCGTGTAGATAAGTTTACAGGAGAGATCACGTCGCATATATTGGAAGGACATGTTCTCCCAAAAAACTCCTTCTAGAAAAGTATTGTTTCTAGAACGGATTTAATGAAAGCCTTCTAAAAAGTGGAGTTTTCTGTAAGAGATCTTTTAATAACCTTTCTAGAAAGTTGTAAAAAATTAAAAAAAAAAAGCAAATGAAATGCTAGAGCCAACAATTACACAAAAACATAAATACTAAATATTGTGAATATATTAATCATTTCACTAACAAATAAACCAAATCAAATCACCAATTGTACATAGTGTGCATACATTAATTAGTTCACCCATAAATACACCAAAATCATTAACATCAACTAAACGTTTATCTAGAATAGAAACTTTAAGAATAGGAAAAAATGAGAGTTTTACATCTCAAACCCAACCATATCTTGAAGCAAATATAAAAACACCTTTCCCCAAAAAAGAATGTTACAAGAAAATATGATAAAAGAGGGGGGTGGGGAAAAAGTTTACCTAAAATCAGAAGAAAAAATAAAAAAGGAACAAGACCTAGCACATTCAAGTCGTGCCAAGCAAAAAATATTGTTGCAATGAAAATAAATTCAAGGATTTAACAGTCTAAGAAAAAAAGCATTTTGAGGACCCCCAATTATAGTTTATAAAATAATCTCATATCCAAGCTACTATAATCATAAACCAACCCAACAGCAAAATAAGTTCTGTCAATAAAAATACCAAGTTACCTACATGATGAAATATGTAGCATAAGCATTCTGAAAGAAATCGAACATTTGCTGCTTCACCCCATATCAAGAAGTACAACGCAATAAACAATAACTTCTTCTCTTTGCTCACAGCTTCCAGGCTGCAAAAAATACAGGCAATGTTAAAAAAAAGAGAACATCACCATAAGTATTTCGCCCTGACAAGATACTATCCTTGTAGGACTCTATAATCCCAGTCTCAGATAAGTGTGAAAATAACCATTTAGAATAAAGTAACATACTTGCTCCAGACTAGTAAGATACCTAAATATTTACACCAATTGATGTAGTTGTCAAGGGACTTCAAAAATACCCTTTGCACAGCAGCTTCGTCCAATATCTGAAAACTAATCATAAGCAACTCAAAGAGGAAAATCTATTTTTTTAAAAAAGGTGACCTTTTGGTCTTGAATGTTACATTGAGTTAATAATGTAATCTGAATTACTTTCTTCCATTTACATATGATTGAAAGATTCTAATAGAAGTTGAAGATAGGAATGCCTATGAATCTATGATGCATTAGGAAATAGAGAATTGTGGTATCCATAGCACATGTTGGATCTAAAACAGAAACATTGTCACACAAAGCAACTAAATACATGGTAGAACCTTAAACACAAATTCCATTAAAAAAAGCCCAATACAGGATGCAGTACCTACCGGCTCAAGTTCCTTCGTAATATGAAGTCGACTTTGCTCATTTGCAAGTAGGTGAACAACATGCTCTCGCTGATTTGAAACATTGTCCTTCTGCAAAACCAACCATAGAAACAGAGAAAATTAAGCAGACTTGAAAGCCTATTGTCCTTCTGCAAAGGGCTTTCTTCTTTTTCATCTTCTTAATATATTTCAGTTTTACTACTCCATCGCATTCAAAATATAAAAAGTTTAAGGTTTTTGCACGCATATTAAGAGTTAAATACCCTATATATCCTTAAATTAATATTTCTTGGAAAATGATATATTATAAATTTCATTACTAGGTAGATTAATAAGCATAGGAGTAATATTGGAAAACTATTCACTTTTTTGTCTTAAAAATACAAAACAACATATACATTGAATAATTTTTTGAGAGAGAAAACGACATGTAGTTTTGAATAGGAGGGAGTAAATGCGTACCTTATAATGAAACAAATTATCACCCTCCTTCAATAATGCCAAGGATTAATACAAATGACGCCTCAGTTCAGATAAAGGTTCTAAAGACCAACATCAATTTACTCTGCTAGACCTCCAATAATCAGCCTTGATGCAACATAACTTCTACTTATTATCTACAATATGTTACTATATTAGCATGTATGCCTCCTGTACAGCAGAAAAACAAGCTAAATCATGCGGTACAGTTTGAATTTCATTAAACATTTTTTTTATTTTTTTTATTCAACCACAAACAGGAAGCTAAACATTAACCTCACAAATGGTAAATAAGAACACCAACAATGTCACATAAACACAATAATTATAACCACATAAAACACAAAACCAAGAATGCCAAAAAAAAAGTATAATAATAATTCACCTATTTATTTTTTTCTCAATTTTTTCTTCTTGATCAGCTACTCACAGCCAACAAAGAAGAAATTGCAGCCAAATTAGGAGTGTCGTGTTTGGCAGCTGATTAGAGTAGATTTGTCCTTATTTTTATTAGCTTTTTAGTTCGTTTTTATATTTTTTTTTGGTATAAGTTGGATGATTTAAGCATAATTCCGTAATTTTATAATTCCAGCTTATTTTGCCGTATTTTGATCTTAATTGATGCAAATAGGTGATGTTTCGTTGTTTTTCACCTTACAGCTAAGTAACCGGGAGAGTTTAGCGTGTAAAAGACGAAATTCGATGTTCAAGAGTAGAAGAACAAGCTTTCCGGTGAAACGAATAGCAAACGATCGAGAAACGGAGACCGACGCTCAGTCACGTCGACTGACGCGACCGTCGACCCGAGCCGTGCCAGCGAGCCATGGTCCGCGTCAGTCGACGCAAGGAGGACGCTCTGCCGATGCTACGTTCTAAAGCGTCGATGTCGACGCACCAAGGTTGATGCAACGTCGACACTAGCTGCTAAAGCGTCGATGTCGACGCACTTCGTCGACGCACCTGCTAGCCGACGCGCGCACCTGCTGACCACACCTGCCGAGTGCTGCCGACCGATTTTGCCGAGTTCTGCCGAGCACCTGCTCGCGTCAGTCGACGCTCCGTCGACGCTCCGTCGACGCGACGGTCCATAATTCGGAAATTAGGGTTTCTTGTGCGCCAAGACTCCTAATATCTATTTAAAACCTCATTTTTACGGGTTTTGGGGTGACACACAGAGAGACACGAAGACACAACACTATCCTAGGGTATTTTAGCATTCAATAACAATAAGTCCACGTCTTATAACAAGATTTGGAGACGAGGATCAAGGATCGAAGTTCTACGCGTCCGAAACACCGATTTCGCGCTTGAGAATCCATCTTCGCCCAAGATCAGCGTTCAAACTCTGGAATAGCCTGAGCTTTTCATTGATTTTCGTAGTTACAATAAGTACTCTAAACTTTTAGTTAATTCCTTAGTTAATTGCTTAGTTAATTTCGTTGTTAATGCTAGACTAGTTTAATTAGCTTAATCGTTTTATGCTCGTATTCTGGATATTGATTAATTTAGTTTATTTATGCGATTTAGTTTATGCTTAGTTAATGGTTCTTGGATTTGTATGTTAGAGATAGATTCTTAGATTCATGCTTTAGATACGTTAATTAGCTTTTAATCTTCGTAGCCTTAATCGATAATTTAGTTGTTGCTTTTAGTTGATAATTTAGAATAATTAGTTTAATCAGGTTTAGTATACTGCTTAGTTCGTAATTGATAATCTAGTTTAAGGTAATTAGTTTAATTAGTTTAAATTATCATCTTAGTTTATAATGATCGAATCAATCTTTTCAAACCCCCAAATGTATATGTATGTTATTCAAAATTGAGAAAAACATTGATAGGACCGAACAGTTGTTTCCTCGAGAGATACGACTTGAGTTAAACTCATCACCCTACAGTTACCTCGTACACTTGAGAGCAGACTGGCGTGCTTTTAAATTAATTATTAAAAACGGGGTGCACAAAAGTTTGAGTTAGCAGCACCCCTTTTCCCAGCAGAATTAGGTGGCTTAGAAAAAGCTCTCATTAGACTTGCAAGTGCCCATCCCCAGCTTTTACTCCTCCCATGAGACAAATCCCTCACAATTGATGATGAAGAATTATTATTATTAACTGAAATTGATTTCCCATTACCATTATTATTATTATTATTATTATTATTAACCGATATAACGAAAACACCCGAGTACCGTTGAGAAGAGTGGTCGTGATTATTGCACAATCTTAAGGAAGGGGGATGCCTCCCGGGAAACGGTATTTTAAGGGTCTTCAGAGCAAACATCCGCCGATCGGTCACCAATCCATTTAACCTCTTTATATATGCCACCTAAACCCAATCCCCAATACCAAATGAGTGATACACATATATCATCTATCAGCAATAACAAGGAAAAAAGGCAGATTAAGATAGGTTTACAAAACCTTTGACCCAAAATGCAGAATCAAGTACTATAAAAATAAGACCCTATTTAGATAGGTTTATCATTGAATAGATCGAAAAATTGGAAAATGTGAAGTAATTAATACCTCAACGCCATATTTGATGGCGACGCCGGCGAGGGTATCGAATTTGGATACGGTGTGTAGTATGTGATTCAACCCACAGTTCAGAGCTACGCCCACGGCGGCGGAAGGCGGAGAGAAAATTGAAAGTGATCTCGACGGCGGTGGCGGCGGCGATGATCCTACTGTAACTCGGCTAAAAAAATCCATCCCGCCATTATTATCATCCGTTCTCCTCTCTTCTGCCATCCGCGATATATGGAATATATACATTTTATATAGATATATAAATATTAGCTAAGGAGATTTGGGGCAGATCTGGGAGGAGGGAAATGGTTCCGTGAAATATTTGTTTTGCCGCTGAAAATTCATCCTCCATTTCATTAATGCTCCTCATTTTTTCATATTGCCGCCCGTCTTGTGTTTTCGTCTTTTTCACATTGCCGCCCATGTTTTTTCGCCTTTCTTTTTTTTATGAATATAATCCCTTTGTTTTACTTATTTATGCATATATTTCTTTTTTTATGAATATAATCCCTTTATTTTACTTATTTATGCATATAATCCGGTTTTATTAAGTAAATAATATTATTTTAAATAATAAATAATATTATTTTATTTATTTAGGTTTTTTTCTTTTTATAACTTGTTATTTCTAAATAAATAAACATATTTATTTATTTAGGGTTTTTTTTATAATTTGTTATTTCTAAATAAATAAACATATTTATTTATTTAGGTTTTTTTCTTTTCATAATATATTTATAAAATTTATTAGGGAAAATAAATAAACATATCTATTTTTATTAGTGCATTTCATAATAATGTCTTAAAATTAAAAGAATTTTTATTTCAAAATTAAAATACAATAAGAAATAACATATTGATTAATGTATAGTCTTGTCACCAGCAAGGTTGAAGGAAATGTGTTTTGTCGCTCTCCTTCATTCCTTTTCTACCAGAAATCTTAGATAACCAAACATAAAACCGCCGGAAAAACCTATTGATACATGAGTTGTATTGTCACCAGCTAGTTTGGATAAACATTAAATAAATAATCTTATTAAATAAAGGAAAAACAAAAAATTACACATTTGATTAAATAAAAAACCTAGAGGATGTGACAAATTCAAACATTTCGAATTAAACATACTACATAGTTGCACACTCATACTAAGGTCATTCCGATCCCAATTTTTTAATGATTGAGTATAATACATGGATAATGCATCAATTGAAAGTTGCTTCCAATGAAATCCACAATGGTGGCACGTCATACAAATAATATCTTCGTGATACATCATCACCGTATTCCTTTATTAAAAAAAAAAGTTAGTAATTATGTGAAACCAACAGAAACCAAATAATTATTTGTAGGCAAATGTGTGGACTTTACATAGGTTGATGAGACATTATTATTGATAGTGGTATCAATACAGATCAGCTCACATTCTTCGTCCAAAAACATCCATCCATAAATTATTGCTTTCCACCAAACGTACCTCGTCTCCATTTCTTCAATCCTATCGTGAATTTCAGGAAAAGTAGGTGAAATCATGAAACGACTATGCTTTTTATCTGCGGGACGCTCAAGATGAAATCCGTTTATTTTGCACCTCTTTCAACACTTTCTTTCTGGCCAATGACAAATTCCAAGATGAATCGTTCCATCTCCATGGTCGATGGAGTGATTGCAGGATTATAGAAATTATGGTGTATTTTTAGTACATTCGGATGGTTTTCGTCAAAATTAGCTATTATTATAGTTGATATAGTTTATATTTCTTCGTAAGTTTTTTGTGTTTACATATATATATAGAAGTCGTTCAATGCTTATCTCCAAAAGCTGAACATTATTCAAGAAAGCACAATCCTTGTACTTTCAATTATGGTCGTTGATCATATATCATTTGCATCCTAGCCGTTCAATACTTATCTCCAAAAATTGAACACTATTCAATCAATTATGACCGTTGATCATATATCATTTGCATCTTAGTCGTTCAATGCTTATCTCCAAAAGTTGAACACTATTCAAGAAAGTACAAATAACAACGTATATTATTTCAATCATAGCCCTACATGTGTATCTCCAAGTTTTCTATAAATAGATCATATAACATATATTATTTGACACATAAATCAGAAAAAATCACAATGTGTAGTCATTTTAATAATTTATGTTTCTACATTTTATATTTTAATTTTATGTGTAGTCTTTTTAATATTTTTACTACACAAATAATTGGGTCCAAAATACTTCAAACATGTCCAAATAATAGACCTATCATTTGGCCCACGAGTCTAGCCCATTGCTGGATTTTCTATTTCCTCTCCAATTGTCAATTGGGTAAGGATCAGATACCATTTTTTTTTCTTCCTTTCATTTTTCTTATAGCATACCCACCGCCACCGTATGGTCAAATTCGTCGAACTCATGATGAAAATCCAACCGACGGATCATTATGAAATTTATATCGTTGATATCCAGTTTCATAAGGTTTCCAACGCCGCCTCCAGATCGAAAATCGAAGTTTTAGATCATCGGCAAAATGCGTGGATTGAACTTTGTCTCTACATCATTAAAATAACGAGCACAAAATGTCAATGCCTCATTTGCCAAACACAAGAAGAATATTTATTGGAACGAAAATATCATATTCTGAAAGGACAAGTCCTTTCTAATACATTATCTGTCATTGCTGTAAATTTCTTGAATAATATATTTCATCATTTCACAAACACAGATGTATCTTGGATTTCAAAGACAACTCTTTATTTTTGAAAACAAACACAAAAACAACACAGGAGACAACATCAATATTCTGGAAGGACAAGTCCTTCCAAATACAAGAAGAAGGATTACTTATTGGAATGACAAAATAAATATTATGGAAGGACAAGTCCTTCCTAACACAAGAAGAAGGATTTACCCCCCATTTATCTGTCATTGTTGCAAATTTCTTGATAATARATTTCATGATTRRACAAACACGGATGTACTGGGGATTTCAAAGATGGCTCTTTAATTTTGAACACACACGAAAACAAACATAGGTGGCAGGAAGAAGAAAATCACACCTCTGTTTTGTTTTCTCATATTCAACCTATTGGAAGGACGACCTCATCAATCTGGAAGGACAAATCCTTCCAAAAAAAGGAAGAAAGATTTACTCTCAACCATTGTTACAAAAAAAGAAATTTGGAGAGGAGAAAGTGAGAAGAAAGAAGTACCGAAGCTGGGGAGGAGAAAGAGGAAATTAAAGTTGAAAAAGTTTGGGGAGGAGAAGGTGAAAATTAGGTGGAGGATATTAAATGAGGTTAGTGATATTTTGGAAGGACTTTTGTTTAATTGAAAGGACTTGTCGCTCCAACAGATACACCATTAAATTGTTACCCAGTTGGAACGACAATTATATTTGTAGGAACGACAAATGTCGTTCCAATAGGTAAATGGACCTACAAGAACGACTTATGTATGTCGTTCCTATATGTTTACCCTATAGGAGGGACAAATTTGTCCTTCCAATTTTGTCCTTCCAGTTGGTGTTATTTGTTGTAATGGATTATCCTACTAAGAAAAATGATAAACACAATATAATGTAATATCTACCCTAAAATGTAATGTAATTATTATAATCATAAATATTAATTAATGTAATATTTATATCAATATATTTTAGAGACAATATGTATATAGAAAATTATGATTTTGGAAACATCCTTACATATCTCAAATCGTAATCCAATTATTTGTATGTAATTAAATAATATCTATAACCATACATATTTATTTAGTAATTAAATTAAATGATTGAAACTTTCCTTAAAATGTGTTACACAATTTAGGAACACATTTTGGCGGGAAAACTTTTGGGACTACTATTTATAAAACGCTAACCTTTATATATATAGATATAGATATAGATACATATAGAGACATCGATTTGGTTTTATACAAATGCTTACCTTATTTCATAAGGAATAAATGTAATATTATTTTTTTAACATATATATATGTCACGCATTTTCCAGAAAATCCCATACGTATTTCATATAACTAAAATATAATTTTATTATTGGAAGGTGAATCGTTGTTCATGATATAATTCACCCGCGACGATTCAGCTTCCTAAGATATATAACTGGTTCGAAATCATTTTGTGGGTTTCTAAAGGCTTATTAAGAAAGTTAGTTTTTGATATGACTCCGAATCTATATATATATAAATATCAATTGATTGATTCCAAGAAATATTTGATATCCTAAAATGTTAAAAAGATATTTATGGCATTAATTAATGTTTTGAGTCCATTAATGTTCAAAATCCCGAAGTTTTTTACTAGAGATTTCTTAGTGTATACAAAATACGGAAACAAATCATAATTCAATCTACGAAAACTAGAGTCCTTTGCATAAAAGAAGCTAGTTTTTCGTGCAAGACACTAATCCCCATCACCAAGACTCAATATATAAAAACATAATGACATGATACATTTTATACATACCTACAAACAACAAGTCGTAAGCAACCATGGCGTCTCTTTGCAAAAACCTCCGCTTGGCCCGCCATGGCGCTAGCTACATTACTCACCGCCTAGGCGCTATGCGTCTTTTAAGCGCCTCATCGTTTTGCTCAAATAGGCCCATTCTAACCCCTCCCAAGCCCAAACTAGGTGTTAATTCTCAGTCCACCGTCCGATTAGCGCCTAGAGCTTTTCACAACATTGCTCCGACATCAACAGAAACAGGAGATGGTGGTAAGCAAACAAATATGGCTTTAAACTGTTTTTTTTTTTTCTTACCTTTTATTGTTTTCTTAAATAACTTAAATATGTGATGTCTAGAGCCTCAACTCGTCACGGAGATCAAAAAGGCACCACCGGCTCATTATTTGGTCGAGATTGATTCGTTTTCAATGCTCGACAAACTTGAAATTAACGAGTATGAGACTGGGGAATTTCAGGCTGGAGGTTACAAGTGGTACGTCACTACAACATAGATGCATGCATTTAGGCAAATTCAGTTTAATTTGGTTCGTTTAATTCAGTTTTAAACATATTTTCAGTTTAGTTCGGTTTGCAATTTTATAAATATTTCGGTTTTCGGTTTTAGACCTAAATTCGGTTCGATTCGTTTTGAAATTTTAGGCAAATTTTGGTTTCGATTATTTATTTTGGTTCACCCCTACATGCATTGTTGACAAAACTCTCGTTGAATATCTTTTTTATTGTATTCTTTTAATTTTATGCTCAGAAACTGTTGTTAAATATTTGCCAAAAATATTCTGTGAAATATATTATCATTATTATTATTTGTGATGTTTTATTCCTAGGGGTGGCGATTATAAATACATGGTTAACTTAAAAACATGATTCCATATTCTGGCACTCTTTTTGCACATGTCCAGGAAACTAAAAATCTACCCTAATGGGCTCGGAAATGAAGAAGATGGCGACAATGTGTCTGTGAAATTGGTTTTGGCAGACACAAGTGCCTTGCCTGAAAACTGGGAAGTCGATGCTGTTTTCTCAATCTGTTTGCTTAATCAACATACCGGCTATTATCATTCTGTACTAGGTACCTTTCATTTACTGTTATTATCATTCTGTACTAGGTACCTTTCATTTACTGTCCGTTTAGGTTAATTATTTTAGATGTTCACCTAAATTCATCTCTTATATTTCATTTCCTTTCATTTCCTTCTTTTTAATATAGGAAGAACGTCTTTTAACGCGAAAAAGACAGAATGGTGCAACTTAAAGTTTTTGCCCCAGCAGCACCTAATAAACCCGGTGCTCGGATACCTAATCAACGACAAATGTGTGTTTGGTGCCGAGGTTTTTGTCAACGAAAATAACGCGGTCACTGAAAAGGTGTCTTTGAAGAATCTCAAATTTCCTCCTTACAAGAAGGAGTTTGAGATTTCAAGCTTCCCTGTACTAAGAGATGGATGGGTTTCTCATCAAACATGGACTTCCAAAATATTCAGCGCTGGAGGCCGCGAATGGTAATAGTGTTTTATTATCGGAATTGTAGCTTTTTAAATTCGTCGTCCGTTTAGTAATCATTATTCTGATGCAGGAAGCTTAAGGTGTGCCCAAATGGATGGGAAGAAGCAACTGGACGCTTGTCTATCTTTCTAGAGCATGTTGCTCCAGATGACTCATCAGATGATGACTCATCAAATGATGACTCATCAGATGACGACTCGTCAGATGATGAGCCCCTTGCAGATGTCAGGGCAACCTATACCATAACCTTGAAAAACCAGTATGGCAAGGAACGCGACGTCAAATACACTTGTAAGTCATAATTAAGCACTTGAGTTTTGGTATATAATTGATTTGGGGGATGAGAGGCTAAAATTTATGTTGTGTTGTTCAGGTTCAGGGCGTTATTCAGCATCCGGAGGTGACAATTGGGGATGGCGTTCATTTATTGACCTTGCCACCCTATATGATTCTGATAAAGGCTTCATTAGTTATGATGACTGTGTTCGTCTAGAACTTGAACTCTCTGTGGAAGCTATCCAAAAGAATAACACTTAATCCCCTCAAGTATGAAAGTTCCGATTGAGTTTTACGATGATTTTTATTAAAGACGAGATGTTTTGGTTTTCGATTTTAGCATCAACAATTTACGTTTATATCTTTCGGGAATGGCTAATATGAGCGATTCCCTTAGTATGTTATTTTATCCGTTTGAGTTTTTTTAATTAATTGTCGTTTTAAATTTTTTATTTGAATGTTATTATATGTTTTAGGATGTGTTAGTCAAAATTCTATCTTAACAAACGATATCTGACATTGCTTTTCACAATGTTTACCTTTAAAAATTGCACTCCAACTATTTAAAAATAAAAAGATAAACTGAAAAATGTGCACTGTCATCATATTAATATGAGATTCAATTTTCTTTCGAAGTCATTTTAGAGTTTTTTACAATTTCCAAACTTATTCACTCTTTTTTCTTTGTTTTTCCTTATTAGACACTAGGTGCACGTCCATATACGTATTGATTTCAAGCTATACACAAATTTGAGACTCATTTTGTAATTGGGAAAAATTCGATGACTTCCCTAATTTACTCATGTTACACTTTAACATACAAACTGGATTATTCATATTTTTATATTTTACCATACAAATTAAAATACGATGAACCCTCAAAATTATTTAGATTTTTACACTTTACCATACAACTTTTATTTTTGTTACACTATACCATATAAACTAAGTGATTTTGCACTTTACCTTATATGAACAATATTGTAGTGAAAATTACACTTAACCACCCACATTATGTGTATTTTTGCACTTTATCATATAGCGTAATATCTTTAACATTTCACCAAAATATTTCTTATTTTATTTATTATGTTTACATTTTATGAATTTATTACCTTCAAATATATAAGTACTCTAATATTTATTTATTTTTAATTAATATACTTATTTATTATATGTATTCAAATTGTAATATTTAAGTTTGTTTTAATATTATAATTTGGAAAAATAGACTAAATTTATCATTTTGGTAGTGGGCGCGTATCGATTAAGATATTAAATAATAAGTTTGATTCAATATTCTCTAATTTAATTTTTATATTTCAATAAAATAATATTTTTAAAAATAAAATCAAACTAAAGTAAGCATGTTAGTAGTGTTTTGAACTCGTACCAAAGTAATAAGCTTGATTCATATTTTCCTATTTATGATTACAAAACACTACTAATTTAGTTAGTTTATTTTTTGAATTATAATATTAAAAGAAAAATAAATATTATAGTATGAATACATATAATAAATAAATTTATTAAGTAAAAAATAAATATTAAAATACTTATTTATTGATTATTTAATTTTATTAGATAATGAATACATAAATTGTAGACATAAATAAATAAATAAAGAAATATTTTTGTTAAATCAAAACAATATTACTTTATAAGGTAAAGTGAATAAACGCACATAGTATGGAGGGTTAAGTGTAATATATATCAGAGTCTTCAGGGATAAAACTATCCATATAGGGTAAAATATAAAAATTACATAGTTCATATGATAAAGTGTAATAAAAAATTGATGGAGACGAAGCTGCGACGTTAATGCATTGTGAAAATTGAATAGTTGTTTGGTTTATTCTTTATTTTTGAATTGTTTTTTTATTATTGGTTAGGTTTTATTTTAGTCTCTTTGGTTTAGCCCATTGTTTACGGCCTTTGAATTAATTTACGTCTGCAAACTATTTACAGGACTTCCGTTGTTATTTTTAGGGTGGAATTTTTATGAGAAAAAATTAAGGTTTTCCCTACTTTCTGTCTTGCTGGTATTTTGCTTCTGCATTTTCAACGCCAAGAACAGGTACTCGCGTATATCCATACGCTTCGCTGCATCAGTTGGTATCCAGTTGTCAGGCACGCTCCGATTATGCCACCGCGTCGTGATCCAAACCATGATGGCAATTTACCGCCAGTATTGATGCCTTAGCCGTCCAGATGAATCAAATTCTGCAATTGCTTATTGTCCAAGCAACTGCTACAACACCTCCGATCAATCCTACCGCTGCCTCGGCACCGCTTGTCCATCAGCCCCCCCGTGCAATCTCAATCAGCCCAATGACAACATGGCTGCTAATTATTCTTCGGATGATGAGATCACGGTTGACAACCCATTTGCTCCCCTGGGGGTTCGTGATCATCGAACTACGGATGATAATCGCAATTGGGAGTTGAGTATCTGCATGGATTTTCCAGAGTTAGAGGGTGGTTTGGAACCTGAGGATTTTGTCGATTGGCTACTCACAGTCGAAGAAATGTTGGACTATCGCAACGTACCCCCTGATCGTCGAGTTTCTCTTATCGCCACACATTTTCGGGGGCGCGATGCCTCTTGGTGGCGTCAATAGAAGAATTTGCGCGCCCGTCAGGGACGTCATCCCCTTGTTTAATGGGACAGATTCAAAACTATTATGCGCTCAAAATTCTTACCTTACAATTATGGCCGATTACTATATACCAGATTTCAGAATCTCCATCAAGGACAACGTTCCGTGAATGATTACACTGATGATTTTTCTCGGCTCTCGTCACGTTTGTATTTATATGAGTCGCCAGATCACACTTTATCTCATTGTATCATGGGCCTTCGCCCTCAATTTCAGGACATATTGAATCTGCTCGCCCTAGAATTTGTGTCGGTAGCACACAAATGAGCAATCACTTATGAACTCTAATTACAGCGTAGTCCATCCTCCACCTTTATTCCCCGGCAGGCTGACACTGCTCCTCCCACACGACCTACTCCATATTTAGGCCTTTCTGCTGCCACACCGCCTACAGAAAACACATCTACAACTCGGCCACTTAGGTGCTTTAGCTGCAATGAGCCGGGCCATCGTATGGCTAATTGCCCCAAGAACAGAGGTACACGTGGTTTGTTATTGGACGACCCCGCTGGTACGATGTCTGATGCTCCTCCCATCTATGATGTTGACCCCACTACAGACCTTCAGGAGGAAGTTCTTGATGGTGACACAGGCCCTGCTTTAATCTTGCGTCACGCCTGCCTCGCCTCGAAACAGTCAACTGATGATCATCAATGTCATGCTTTATTTGAATCTATGTGCACTATTAATGGCAAGATTTGTCGTTACATTATTGACTCTAGCGCATGTGAGAACGTCATCACTGCAGATGCTGTCCTTAAGCTTTCTCTTGCATCGGAACTCCATCCCCGCCCATATAATCTCCCGTGGTTGGAACGAGGCAATTCTATTAGCGTGGATCGTCGCGTGCTTGTTAATTTTTCAATTGGTGCTAAGTATGTGGATTCCATTTGGTGTGACGCTGTCCCGATGGACGCATGCTATTTGTTGTTGGGCCGTCCTTCGAAATTCGATCGCAGCGTCACTCATGAGGGCAGAAGCAATACATATAGTTTTACCTTTGCAAATCTCAAAATTACACTCTTGTTATCTCTCCATGTCACGCCACCTCCACCACCCACTGCCCAGGTCACCCTCCTCTCTCGTAAAGACTTTATGTATGAAATGTCCGTAGCCCCATTTACTATATTACTATTGGCCCACGACATCAGTGCTGCTTCGGCTATTTCCCCAGCAGTGTCCTGTTTGTTAGAGGAATTTTCCGACGTGCTTCCATCGGATCTTTCTTCTAGCCTCCCGCCGTTGCAGGACATACAACATCAAATAGACCTTGTTCCTGGTGCACCGCTTCCGAATTGACCGCATTATCGGATAAGCCCCAAAGAACATGAAGATCTCCGTCGCCAGGTCGAAGAATTACTTAGCAAAGGCCTTATTCACGAGAGCTTAAGCCCTTGTGCAGTACCCACCCTTCTAATTCCAAAGAAGACTGGCGATTAGCGCATGTGTGTTGACAGTCGCGCCATAAACAAAATTATAGTATAGTATCAGTTTCCCATCCCTAGGCTCGATGATCTGTTGGATCAACTTAGCGGCGCCATGATATTTACTAAGCTTGATCTGAAAAGCGGTTATCACCAAATCCGCATTCTCCCGGGCGATGAATGGAAGACTGCCTTTAAAACATGTGAGGGTTTATTTGAATGGTTAGTCTTGCCCTTCGGCTTATCTAATGCGCCCAACACTTTTATGTGCGTCATGAATCAGGCCTTACGTCCTTTGATCGGTTCGTGTGTTTTCATTTATTTCGACGATATACTTATTTATAGAAAATATGATTCTGATCATCTTGCACACATTCGAGATGTATTTATTATTCTCCGTACTAAGCATTTTTACTTTAATTCTATGGATTTTATTTTATTTTGCAAGTTATGCTATGTAGGAGAGGGCTCCGATCGAGCGGTGTTTTCGTGGTTGTTCGGGCCGCTGGTTCGGATCTATTCCTGGAGAATGTTGGGCGGCACGACCATGGTTGGTTTGGATGGCGATTCGTGATGGCCATCTTTTTTTATTCCGACAATCAAGTCGATGGCGAAGATGAGAGCACCGTTTATTATGTTACCGTTTCATGAAAATATTGATTCGTAAATTCTATGTCTAACCCTCCCCCCCCCCCCCCCCCCCCCGCTTTGATGTTGTGTGTGCTTCTTTATTAGTGTATATGGATGTCTTACTGCTTTATTTCTATTTTTGTGAGTAGCAAGTCTGGATTTGTTGGGAAGTCTTGAACAATGTGACGCTACCAAGACACGTGAATTTACATCATGAATTTTGTCATGTGATGCATAATGATATTCATCACGTATGTTTATGAGGTCCATTTACATGATATACCAATTCTTTAAAAATGTGTTTCGTGTTTGTGCATAAACTTCAATACATAATGATATTTGGAACTTGAATACATGAAAATTTGGTTCTGATTGGTCTATGCTATAAAATAAATTTCCTGGTGATATTTACACGGCTTGTACTTAGGAGTTATTTTAAATCATGTTATTGTGTTTTGAGATTGAAGTTCTAAGTGCTAAGTAAATAGCCAACCAACTCATCATTAAAGCCTAATCCCCGTGCTAGATAGAAACGTGTTAACTGATGTTGTTATTATGTTGTTTGCTTGAACTTGTGAAGAATCTCAATTGCGGGTTAACTTGTTTTATGAATTGTGTTTGAACTGATTTTTTTTACAGGTCTTGAGATGTTATCTTATCAATTAAAGGGACTAATCAAATCCAATAATTTTTTTTAATAATATATTAGTAGTTATGTTTTCTACTCTAAGTTGAATGTTAATTATGAGAATGCATACTGTTATGCATTTGATATGTAGACCAATATTTATGTGAAATTAGATTCTTTTGATTTAGATATGAGTCGCTAAAACATGTACGGAGTCTAGTAGTAGTAGTGGTGTTGGGTTGCGTCTAAGGTGGAGATGGCGAGGGCTCCAGCAGCCGCGAGCGCATCCATGAACCACTCACTGCTGAACTCACTTTTTGTTATTGCCGAACTCGACTTGTCGCTACTGTAGTGTGTTGCATCTGAATTCTCTTTTCGCTTGGTAATTTCTGCACTATATTATTATTTAAAATCTTGCCAATTTTAATCGTGAGAGTGAGATGCCTAAGAATTTAAAACTTGAGAAATAATTAGACTATGATTTACTTGTTTGAACCCCAGTAGAGATTACAGTCATTGTGAATAATGTATACTGCAATTTTAAGTAGGATTATGAATTGTGTGCTACTTTTATTGTGATGTCATTAGCTGAACACCATGCTAAACTTGATTGCTATACTAAGAAAATTGTGTTAGAATTGTAGATTGTGATTCTATCTTTTTATTTTATTTTTTGTATTTGCATTAGATATGGGAACATTTTTAAAGAAATTACACAGTCATATAAAGGGAAATAACATTTGATTTGGGTTATTTAAAAAAATATTATTATTATTTGTGTTGAGGAAAGGTAACAATGTGTTTATTAAGTTGTGAGAAAATGAGTTATTTTTTAATTTCTCTTTGCAGTACTAATACATGCCTTTTATAATCCAACTTCATTAATGATCATGTTATTATTATTATACTTACATCGATGTGTTTTTAGGATGAAATGAGAAAGTAAAATATACCGAAGAAGGGATTGAGAAGACTGAACAAGAGATAGCAACTGAATTTCTTGGCTATGCATCTGGTTATATCAAAGGCGTTGGTTATGGACCGAAACCTCCAAGAAAACGCAGCACGTTTCTTGATTCGAACACCCAACACTTGCAAAAGGAACTGGCAGAAACTCAAGGAAAGCTACAAGATTTGGAAGGTCAAGTGACTGAGCTCAAGAATGAAGTCGATGATTTGAAAAATCAACTGACTCAGCAAGGCGAGTGCATCAACAAGCTTATGGCCTTCATGAGAGAAAATGAGTCTTCTTCGGGTGGGAATAATGCCTGATCCATTATATTCCAAGTAATTCGGAATTCTCAGTTTCAATTATGTGAACTTTGTATAGTATTCTTTGATGATTTGATTATAAAATACTTTAGAATTATAAATTTAAAATATCAGGTATTCTGATCCCTCGTTTGTTTTTGTTTGGCAATGTTGATATGTGGAACAAGTCAGGCTCAAGCTATGCTGTATGAAATAACTCTTTTGGTTTAGTATACGCTTCCAGGTCCTTGTTTTGAATGTTCAAGTACATTGATTATAGATGTCTAATTTGGTACGTGTTCTGGATGTTTCAAGTAATATTTGGCTAGTTGTAAGTGTTTTGGCATATGTTCGAAATCGTCGAACAAATATTTTGGAATATTGTTATCATTATATATTGTAATGATAAATGCTCATTTGCTTTAATTTTCATCATTATGATATTTTTCCTTATAAGAATAATGATAAATTAATGCACATATTCAGGGTAATTTATGTCGTCATTAAAGTAAACAATCAAATTGTGTTCACTCAATTATTACAATTTTAAGCGTCACATAAGTATTTTAAATTTGTCACTTTAATAAATTATGACAACTTGTTTTATCACATAATAATTTGAACTTGTCACTTAAACTAAATCATTTATGATGATTGGCTTGTCACCATATAAAGTCATGTAATGGCAATGGATTTTATCACCATATGTACCATTTAAATCATCAGTGAACACATCTTTTATGATGATTATAAAATTCGTCATATATTACTAGTTCTTGACAAATAATTCCATCACCTTTCATAGTAAATGGTGACATAAGGGTTTGTCATTGTAATTATAGATGTTCAGTGACGATCAATATTGCGTCACTATAAAACATATCTATCGTGACGAATTACATTATATTTGGCAAATGTTTAATACATATTATGATAATATGAGCATCATTATAACTCAATAAAAATTGTCACCGTAGTTATGTTTGTCACGGAAAGTCAAATATTTTGATGACAAATTAAGTGTTCGTCATTGCAAATGGTAACATACGGTGACAAAACCGATCTTTTGATGATAATTTTTCAATCACTTACGTGTCAAATTTAGCGTCACCAAAAAGTATCATCTATGATGACAATTTACATCAGTGTCATCAAAATCGAACATTTAGTGATGGGCCTGAAAAATTTTTCACTTTCACCTAATATGACAGTCAGACCATGACAACCTCTGCGACGCTGATATTTCGTCACCGTTTCTCTTAAGTGACGAAAAAATAGACTTTAAATGACGAAATGTATCGTCATCGAACATCAAATTTCTTGTAGTGAGTTGAGTAACTGGATAGGTTGAGTAAGAGTTGGAGTTTGAGTCATTATGAGTATTACTTAATGGTGCAGTGTAAGAAGTATCAAATCTGTAATAACACTTGTCAGCAAAGTGGTTAGTGTAACCACAAATTCAAAAAGAAGACATGTTGCCTATCTTAAAACCTCTTCCACCTCTACCTGAATTTATTGTTCATTCTCTGCCACCTCTTCCAGACATTTTGTCCTCCACTCGTATATCATTTAATATTATAATTATATTTTTAACACTTGGAATTTTTAAGGTTTTTATATAGAAGAGTATTCCTCTTATATAGTTGAGTTTAATGTATCCCTACAAAATTTATGCAAATTCAAAGTTATGAATACATTAATAAAATTATTGTCTAATAATGGTATTTCAACGTTCATCCATATTATTATTTGTTTGTAATCATGACCTTCATTTACTCCAAATTTAAAATATCAAGAATGATTTAAAATTATATTTGTACAAATTGATAAAAAAACATTGATAGAATATTAATCTATCATATTATTAATATTTCATTAAATTATTACCTAATGCGATTGATGTAGTTTTTAATAATTTGATAAATAATAAACTAAAATCAAATGTTATTTAAATAAATTAAACTATGATTATTTTAAGCTTAAAACACTTATAAAATATTAATAGAAAACTCGATTTTCATCCACCTAAGGCGTTTAACCTACCTAGCCAAGTATGATATTTGATCGATGCCTTTTTTCTTATTTACTTGGCCAAAAATATCTTGACATAAATCATTAATAATAAAAAATAAACAATTAATATTTTATATATTCTCAATAGAATTGTCATTGAAAAAGAAAATTAACACTTGATATTAAGATAAATTAATTTATTATAGAGGTCATAGTAGACTGTTACTAAGTCTTAGCTATTAATTTTGAATCAATATAAAAATTAAATGATCATAATATATTATATTATTTAATTTAGTTGAAAGTTATAAGTTCAAGTTATGCATTTTTTGAACAATATTTATAAAATATATTTAACACAATAAAAAGAAAGACAAAGAAACTCAAAAATACTAAAAAATGACTTTAAAAAACATACCCCTCTGTTTCATATTAAGTGTCTTTTTATAAGTTAAATTTTATTTCAGATTAATTATCATTTTAGAACTTTTTATCCATTTTTCTCCAACTTTGTCCCAATTCATTTAAAGAAACAAAATAAATTTATGGTAATAAGATAATAATTAGTAAAGAGATAAGGGATGTTGATTAGAAATATTATTAATTGATTAAAAATATATTAATCAAATTTACATGTTCCTTAAATCTAGACATAAATTCTAATGACATTTAATAAAAAACGGAGGGAGTATAAAGAATTACAAATAAAAGGAGTGAGTGTTCAATTAGGATAAAATCTATTGTTCCAATATCGTTAGATAGTTTAGTTATTTCCTTAATTTTGTCTTCCATAAATAAAAAGATATATATGATATCCATCAATAATAACCATTAATAAAGGACATATAATTAAATGTAAAATTAAAAACAATGAATTTACTTAAAAATTACTTCATTAAGCATGTAAAATTATTATTGTTATTCCAATTGATGTAGAGCAAATTGCTACATGTAGACTTAATTATTGTTACATAAACATCTCTCATTTGTCATAATTCATTTTGTCATAATTCTTTTTCTTATTCTGACCAATTTGCTTTCACCCGTTTCTTATTAAATGTCATTTTAGAAATTTAGTTTTTCTTTAGAATTAATTATCATTTTGGAACTTTGACCACTTTAACTCAATTTTATCACCACTTATTTAAGAAAATATAAACAAATTTTTGATAGTAGAATTATTAAAAGAAGAAATAGTAAAAAATTAATTAATAATTTTCTTAATTGATCAAGGTGTATTCATATATACTTATGTTCTTCATTTTTTAAGAAAAACTCTATAATGACAATTAAAAATGAGTATTGATTTATTAATTGATAACTTGATAGAATCGAGTAGTATTAGTTAATGTTTGTACCGATTAAATGTCAACCTACTCGTGAATTGTGAGTTGAATTAAAGGCTAAAATGCAAATTTAGTCCATTAACTTATAGACTTATAAAAAAAAGTCCATCAAATACAAGGTTGTAATTTTAGTCCATTAATTAAAATAAAAGGGCGCATTCAGTTTAAAATTGAACTGTTGTTGTAATTTTAGTCCATTAATTAAAATAAAAGGGCGCATTCAGTTTAAAATTGAACTGAATGTGTGACTTTATTTTAATTAGTGGACTAAAATTGAGGCCTAAATCCCAATTTCAGGTTATAATTGGACTGAATGTGTGCCTTTATTTTAATTAGTGGATTAAAATTGCAACTCCTGTATTTTATGAACTTTTTTTCGCAAGTTCATAAAATTAATGGACTAAATTTGCATTTTAACCTGAATTAAATGATTAATTTATGTACCCACATTCGCTCATAAAGCAACGAATCGCCAAGGCCAAGTATGCACGAAAAAGCAACTATTTTATACTAATAATTAAAATAAAACTTAATAAAGGCAAATATTTTTACCAGAGATTTCTTATTAATTATATACAAAATAAGGAAAGAAATCTTATTCATCTCGGAATACTAGAGTCCTATAAATAAATAAAAAAACACCTATGCCCTAAGTTTTTCTCAAATGTAAAAGCACAATGACATGATATATTTTATACATCCCTACAAACAAATCGTAAGCAACAATGGCGTCTCTCTGTAAAAATCTCCGCTTAGCCCGCCTGTGCCCTAAGTTTTTCTCAAATATAACCCCTCTAAACCCCGTTAATTCCCAGTTTACCGCCCGATCTACCGCCCCATTAGCGCTTAGAGCTTCTCACACTATGGCTCCAACGACACTACCACCAGCAGATAGTAAGCAAATATAATGTATTTTCTTACTTTTAAATTTAATACGTTTTCGGTTGATTTTCTTGTATCTTAAAAGGCTAAAATGCAAATTTAGTCCATTAACTTTATGGACTTGCGAAAAAAAGTCCACCAAATACAAGGGTTTCAATTTTAGTCCACTAATTATTCGGTACAAAACTGGACTGAATGTGCGACTTTATTTTAATTAGTGGACTAAAATTGCGGCCAAAATCCCAATTTCAAGTTAAAATTGGACTGAATGTGCGCCTTTATTTTAATTAGTGGACTAAAATTACAACCCCTGTATTTGGTGGACTTTTTTTAGAAAGTCCATAAATTTAATGAACTAAATTTGCATTTTAGCTTATCTTTATAAAAAAATTGAAAAAAAATCTGTAATATTCAGGTTCAGCCGGAGACATCATGGAGACAAGAAAGGCATCACCTGCTCATTATTTGGTCAAAATGGATTCGTTTTCGTTGTTTGACAAACTTAGAATTGACAAATACGAGACAAAGAGATTTCAGGCTGGAGGTTACGAGTGGTATGTCACAACAACATTATCTTTATTATTTTATCCTCCCCTGGTTAAAGTGATCATGAGAACAGCAAGAAAACTGAGCTCGCTTTATTATTATTATTATTATTATTATTAATGGAGTAGATAAATAAAATTTTGGGGTGCATATATCATGCCCTTAGTTTATTTACAGTTGAAATACATGGTAATACCATATTGAATAATGCGCAGCGGAACTGTTGCGTTGTAAATCCATCAAATAATCATAATTCATATTTTAACACTCATTTTACGTACATGTACAGGATACTAAAAATTTACCTCAATGGGCACAGAAATGAATATGGATATGGTAACGATGGCGACAGCATATCAGTAAACTTGGCTTTGGCAGACACAAGTGCATTGCCTCCGAACTGGAAAGTCAATGTTGTTTCCTCATTCTGTTTGTTTAATCATAATACCGGCTCTTATAATTATGCACTAGGTATTTTTCTTCTCATTTTCCTATCTTATTCAATGTTGGATTTTCGTCTTGCACGTGAAAAAGGATGTTGTTGTTGTTGTTCTTGTGTTTTTTTTTTCTTTCCCATTTTGGTAGTTAAAGATTTTTTGTTTTTTTGGCCATTTAGATAGAATGCGTTTTAATGCGATGAACACAGAGTCGCGCTTTCCAAGGTTTATCACCAAGAAACACCTCATGGATCCATCAAATGGATACCTTAATGGCGACAAGTGTGTTTTTGGTGCCGAGGTTTTTGTCAACGAAAATAAGGCGGTGACTGAATACGTGTTTTTGAAAAATGTCAAATTTCCGCCTTTTAAGCGGGTGTTTAAGATTCCAAACTTCCCTTTATTAGAAGATGGATGGTACTTAAACAAAACATGGACTTCTGAAGCATTCACTGCTGGAGGTTGCAGATGGTAATAGTTTTATTATCAGAATTGTGTGTTTTTCAGATTATTACATTATTACACAAGTGTAATAATCATTATTCTGATGCAGGAAGATTAGTGTATACCGAAAAGGACACTACAGAGAAAACAACTGTTTATTTACCTTTCTACAACGTGTTGATTCTGAGAACACACGAGTGGGGCCAACCTATACCCTATCCTTAAAAAGCCATGTGCCGGATGGACGCCACGTCAAATACACTAGTAAGTCATGAGCACTTTACTTGGCTGAGTTAATCTCTTAAACTACTAATAACAAAATCTTATGTTTCAAAAGTTAATTGGATGAGAAATCCATGTTCTGCATGCATAATTTGCGTGTTATGTATATATTTCGCTAATTTTTCTTGCATTTTATGAAATTAATCGCGTGTCTGTCTTTTCTTCAACAAAACCAAATTTTACGAAAATAGCGGTTTAAGACACTTGTCTGTAATCTACCTCGATAAAAGCTAAATATTCTCTTGCAGCTGGACGTTGGTATTCTTATTCACCAACTCAAGGGGCCACATGGAGTGGATGGCCTTCGCATATTGATCTTGCTTCTCTGAATGATCCTAGCAAAGGCTACATTGTGAATGGCTGTGTTGATCTAGAAATCGATCTCTCTGTGGAAGCTTTACCTGATAAATATTAGTGTCAAAGACTAGCTGTTTTGGTTTTCTATTTTGACACGTACAATTTGCGTTTCTATCTTTTGGGATCGCTAACATCAAGCGATTTTCTTTAGTTTTTGACTTTTGTGTTTGAATCTATAATATAAACCAAAAGATTGTTTCGTACTGACTTGTAATTTTGTGGTGTTCTTATAACGAATTTTGGAGGTTTGAAAATTTACTAAATATAAAAATTAATTTATTATTTTTTTTATTATATTTTACCTAATTTAATCTTTTTTTTTTTTTTTATATTTGCCTAATTTAATATTATCCTTTGATTATATTTTGTATAATTCAATATTTTCTTTTATTCTTATAATATAAATATATAAGAATTCATATATAATTAGAAAATAAAAATAAAAATTACTTATATTAATTAAACGATAAATTATTTATAAGATAATGTGTAATTGTTTTTATTCTTAGGATTTAAAATATATAATATAATTCAATCACGAGTTATTTGCAATAATCTAAGTATGTAACTAAATATTATTGATGAATTCAATTTAAATATAAAAATATAAATTTATATAATAATAATTAATAAATATTAATTAGACACTAATACAATACGACACGGGTTAAAAATATGACATTTTCATATATGTAACTAAGACTTCTGTTTGTGTGCGGTGCTAACTAAGACTTCTATTTGTGTGTGGCGGCGTCTCATACACAGATGAATATCTCGTCTATACAAAGATGAATATCTTCTCACTCTAGGACGTCCAGTTGCTTCGTGTGAGTGGGTAAAATCTCTTCAATGAAATCTAAGGTGTTACATTGATATGAAGGGATTGATGGGGTAAAGAACAATTATCATCAAACTGGAAAGAGATCAGCAAAATTGGAGCACATACAACCCAATCATAAGTTGCACAACTGTAACCCCTTACCTAGTTTGTAATTATTATCGAAGCAGAAAGAGATTGAAAATATTAAAAAACTTTTTCTTGGATGTGGCCCATGTAAGTCCAATTTTATGTAAAAATAGAAATTAAAAGAATAAATAAACATCCAATATTTGTATGTTTAGTTGGAACTGCACATTAACTAGATTTATATTACAAGATATATCTGGATCTCAATGAAGATTATGCAAATAAAGAACAAAAATAAAATAAAATAGGTGGAATTAAATTTATAAATATGTGTATATTTAAAGAAATATTCCTTCTATTTTCAAATAATTGTCATTTTTTGTTACAAATTAAGTCTCGTTTTAGAATTTTTTAATATTTTATTTTAGTTTTATTCTTGTTTATTTTAAGAAATATAAAAAAATTTATAGTAATAAGATAACTAAAAAAAAGGAAATAAATTAAATAGGAATATTATTAATTAATAGAAGTTGTATTAGACAAATATTTATGTTCCAAAATCTATAACAAAAATTCTAAATGATACTTATTAAAAAATTGAGGGATACAATATAAATGGACACTAAATTTTATATAAAAGTTGAAGTTTGTGATTCACGCATTACACAATACACATAAGTCCCTTATATTAAGATAAAGATAACAATAGTGGCTAACCCTAACCCTATCTAGAGATCATATATTTGACTAATTTATACCCTTTAGTAATATAGGATCATCATCTAAGCATAGGATTCAAAATAGATGGCTAAAGATGCGGTACACTTGATGGCCATGTTCTAGTTAATTGACAGCGAACTGATAAGTTCAGGTCGCCTAATCATATAATGTTTGGTGACCTGAAAATGAGTGTAGCACCAGGTTGCAAGGTTGGCGATCTCTCAGTTCGTACGAGAGGTCGCCCAGAGATCGCACGTATAGCTAGCAATGGGTCACACATGAGGACAACCTACACTACGTCAGTTGATGATGTTAGTTCTAATTCAGTACATCCAGTTGTGAGATTGTACTATAGCAATAGTGAGCACACGATCTAGATAGATGTTACAAAAGTGTATTGTAACAATCGTAGTCACATATTTTAGGTTACATTTGTCTTACATGATACTATAAATAATGGCTACATTCCCTTCTGTGAACATAGAGAAAAATATGATTGAATGAAATTTAGAAAAGTTGAAAACAAAATCTTTCTTCAAATATGAATTCTTTACTACTCCATCTCATGAGGCTAAAGTGAGCTCTCATTCAATAATTCATAATACTACTCTATCTTCTCAAAGCTCAAACTCAGCAATCCAGTTGCAAAACCAGCTCATCTCAATCAAACTAAATGACTCAAATTATCTACTTTGGAAAATGCAAGTTTACACAGCCGTCAGAGGATACGGGCTTCAAGGCTACCTCACTGGAGAAATCAGACCTCCATCTCAGATCGCCGAAGGATTTGTAAACTCGAAATTCCTACTCTGGGTTAGACAAGATAAGTTGTTAGCATCCTGGCTTCTCTCCTCTCTTTCTGAAAATATACTTAACATGATGGTTGGTCTTGCATCTACAAGAGAAATATGGAAAATTCTGGAGGCTAACTTCTCCAGTCAAACTGCAGCTAGGAAAATGCAGTACAAGATGCAGCAATCCTCTATCAAGAAAGTAACCATGAACATCGGAGACTATATTAACAAAGTCAAAACTTGCTGCGACATGCTAGCTTCAGCTGGTCAACCAATTTCTGAAGAAGACCAAACTATGCATGTTCTCATTGGACTTGGAGGAGATTTTGACCCGGTGGTGGTAGCAGCTACAGCTCGGAGTGACTCACTCACCCTCAGAAACATTCCACCTATGTTATTAAGCTGTGAGACCAGACTGGAAGCTGGAAATGCATCAAACCTCATCAACACAGAAGGATCAAGCCCTACTATCAACATCGCCAATCAATTTTCTGGTCAGTGAAGAGACACCTGGACTGGTGCAGCAGTAAACAGAGGAAGAGGTCGCCACCCTGGAAGAGGTGGCAGAGGAAGGAATAACAGCAACAGAGGACGAGGTGGAAGAGGTTTTAGATCAGGAAAAAGGTCACCTTGTCATCTGTGGTTACTCTAACCACTTTGCTGATAAATGTTATTAACAATTTGATGCTGCCTACACTGCACAGTCTAATACACAGAATAGTTCCAACACTTCAGCGAGCTCCTATTCAGCCTATCCTGTCACTCAGTGCATTGATCCCTTTGCCCTATCACTGATGTCTGATTCAGGCAGCGACCTGAGGTGGTATGCAGATTCTGGAGCCTCTAATCATGTCATGAATGACCTCTCTAATCTTAATATCATCTCATAATTCCAAGAAAACAACAAGGTTCAAGTTGGAAATAGATCAGGTTTGTGTATTTCTCATACTGGTAATTCTCAGTTTGAATCCAACAACATATCCTTTTTACTCAAAAAATTCCTTCATGTTCCACACATAACTAAAAACCTTATTAGTGTCTCTCAATTTGCTCCAGATAACTATGTTTAGTTTGAATTTCATCGTACTTCTTGATGTGTAAAGGATCAGGTTACACATCGAATTCTTCTCAGAGGCTCTCTTAGGAATGGCCTTTACAAATTTGACATTCAGCTCGCCAACACTCCCAGCTTGCCTTCAACCCCATCTACTTCTTTCACGAGACAAGATCCTAGTATCTTCATCACTGAGTCCAGTGATCCAAATAAGGAAGCATATTTACAGTTATGACATCTTAAATTAGGGCATCCTGCCAATAATGTACTACAAAAAGCTCTCAAAAACCTGTAATCTCTCTATTGCTAATAATAATAAAATTACTTTTTTCACTTGTTGTGCTTGTCTTCAGGGTAAAAGCCATAAGCTACCCTTTTCTCCCTCAGGAAATGAACATACAAAACCCTTTGATCTTGTACATACAGATGTATGGGGTCCTCCTCATTTCAAATCCTCGAATGTATTCTTCTACTATGTTTCCTTTATTGATCACTATACTATATATACTTGGATCTATCTGCTAAAGCATAAACCTGATGTGCTTGCTGCCTTCACTCATCTGCAAAATCTTATTCTTACTCAGTTTCATTTTAAAATAAATTCAGTACAGAGTGATGGAGGGGGAGAGTTTAAAGCCCTCACAACCCTGTTTCACTCCTCTGGGATACACCACAGAATCTCTTGTCCCTACACACCTGAACAAAATGGCCTTGCCGAAACAAAACATAGACACATTGTTGAAAAAGGTCTCTCTCTCATCTCTTACTTTCATCTACCTATCAAATCCTCGGATGATGCCTTTACCAATGCTATCTATCTCATAAATCGATTACCCTCTAAAACCACTCAGTACAAAATTCCTTATCAGCTCTTACTAAATAAAACTTCCAGCTACACTCATCTTACACCATTTGGGTGTCTCTGTTACCCTCATCTTAAACCACTCAATAAATATAAGCTTCAGTTCAGGTCGCAACCTAGTGCCTTCCTTGGTTAGAGATAAGGGATTCTAAGTCTTACTGCCAGATAACAAGGTTATAATCACCGAACATGTGATTTTTGACGAGCTTAAATTTCCCTTCTCTAAGAATTCTGAACCTCACTCCTGCTCCAATACTCAACCATCTATTCTTGGTCCTCCACCTCTTATATATATTCCCCATACTACTACAACATCAGAGAGCTCGCCACTATCTTATGAGACCTCACCATACTCACATGCGACCTCACCACATGTGCCAGCGACCTCATCACAACCACATGCGACCTCTCCATATTCTCCAGCAGCCTCACCACAACCACATGCGACCTCAACACAACCACATGCAACCTCACCACAGCCTCATATTCAGCCTTCCATACTTGGTCTGCCTCCTCTTATACAAGTTCCCCAAAAACCATACTGCGCGAACTCACTAAAACCTCATATGTTCCATCCCTCCAGCCCTGCTCATCATCACATCCCACTATCCTGCAGTAAATCCAGTCCCTCTACTATTCCTCTTACTATTGAATTACCAATCATGAGCTCTCCACATGCTTCTCCTTTTCCTTCTATGCCCAGTACTAATCGTTTTGCAGGTAAACACCACATGATCACAAGAGCTAAAGCTGGTATTTACAAGCCTAAGGTGTTCAACGCGCAGCTCCTAGATTGGAGGGAGCCCTCCTCTTATGTTGAAGCTTTAACGCATCCTAAGTGAAAAGCAGCTATGTGTGAAGAGTATGTAGCTCACCTTAAAAATCAGACATGGTCTCTCTCTGAGATACCTCCGAGCAAGTCGTTGATTGGTTGTAAGTGGGTGTTCAAACTGAAAACTCATGCCGATGGAACTGTTGCTCTATTTAAAGCCAGATTGGTCGCCAAAGAATACAATCAAGTGCCAGGTTTTGATTTCTTCGACACTTTTAGCCCTGTTGTTAAAGCTACCACTATTCAAGTTGTCCTCTCCATCGCTGTCAACTGTAATTAATCGGTTAAACAATTGGATATCAATAATGCCTTTCTGAATTGCGAGCTGGACCGAGAAATCTTCATGGCTCAGCCACCTAGTCTTGAGCAGGATGGTACCACTCTTCAGGTGTGCAGAATGTCGAAAGCGATTTATGGGCTTATATAGGCTCCCCGTGCCTGGTTTAGAAACTTGCAAGCTGTTCTTATCCGTTTTGGTTTCTCTTCTTTCAAAGCTGATAGTTCTCTCTTCTACTCCAACACCTCCTCCGGCTGCATCTGGGTTTTGGTGTATGGCGATCACAGGCAGTGACAACGCTGAAATCTCGAAGCTTATTTCTCACCTTGATTCAACCTTTTCATTAAAAAATCTAAGTGAACTACATCATTTCCTTGGCATTGAGGTCTCACACACCGCTCAGGGTCTCCATTTGAATTAAGGCAAGTACATTTTGACTTTTCTCGAAAAAGTTGGTATGGTTGGATCTAAGGCCACCCTTATGCCGATGGTTGTTTCTCTCTAAATCTCAAGGGGATCCCACTTCTGATCTATCCCTTTATAGAAGTATTGCTGGAGCTCTTCAGTATATTACAATCACTCGACCTGATATCTCTTATAGCATCAACAAAATATGTGAATATATGCACCGTCGTCTCAGCACCCACTGGCGGGCTGTCAACAGAATTCTGTGATATATTGCCGGTACCATTCCTTATGGAATAACCTACAATAAAACTTCACACTTTACTCTTACCGGTTTTTCAGACTCCGACTGGGCTGGTGATCTGGATTTCAGAAAATCCATCACTGGTTTTTGTATTTTTCTCAGACGAAATATTTTTTCTTGGTGTTCTAAAAAGCAGACCTCTGTTTCGAGGTCCAGCACTGAGACTGAATATTGCAGTCTAGCTCATGCTAGTGTAGAAATAATGTGGATCCGATCCTTGCTACATGAGCTTTCTGTCACACTTCTTGTTGTTCCTACAATTTGGGTCGACAATCAGAGTGTTATTGCTGTTGCCTCCAATCCGGTTCTCCATGCTCGTACCAAGCACTTTGAATTAGATCTTCATTTCATTCGAGACCTCATTGATAAGAAATTGTTGTAGGTTCAGTTTGTTCCATCTATTGATCAGACTGCCGATGTCTTCACCAAACCGCTATCTCATCAATTCTTTGTTCGGCTTCGACATAAGCTCTCTATTCTTCCTCTCGCCGCACTGGAATTGAGGGGGGATAATAGAGAGAGACCTGATAAGTTTAGGTCACGTAGTATATGATGCCTGGCGACCTGAAGATGAGTGCAGCACCATGTCGCAAGCTTAGCGACCTCTCAGGTCGTACAAGAAGTCGCCCAGAGGTCGCACTTATAGCTAGCAAAGGGTCACACATGAGGACAACCTACACTACGTCAGTTGATGATGTCAGCCCTAATCCAGTACATCTAGCTGTGAAATTGTACTGGAGCAATAGTGACCACACTATCTAGGTAGACGTTGCAGAAGCGTACTGTAGCAATCTGATGTGATATAAATAGTTAGATCTGGTTCGGGTAGACCTGATCCAATGTCACTGAGAGAAAAACCGGGGATAGTCAGATCTGAAGTAGGACACGCGGTGGGTTTAGCAAGTTCATCCTTGGGGGAAGATCTAGCCTTACCCCTGGAGGAAATCCGGATGAGCTTTGTTCAAGAGGGATCCCCTTATGGAACAACCGCCAGAGGATCAGTCTAAGACAGATCTGGACTCTATACCTCCCTATGGGAATAAGTGGAGCATGCTTAGAGAAACAAGGCTAGGTCAGAGCTAATATTCTGAGTTAAGAGATAAAATGGGAGAAAGAGCAGAACCGAGGAAGACCTGACTCCTTGATTCTCGATAAGGAGACAAGTGGGACCACTTGTCAGAATTGGTTTCGCAACTGCCCTTGATTCGGGCCATGTACTCCTGAGATCCCGGCTGGGGTCCCCGCTAGGAAAAACTATAAATATCTCAGCCCCAAGGCTGAGAGAGGTAGGTCATTCTTCTTGGTGTATTCCTTTATTTTCCTAGAAAAACACCTCATACGCTTTCTGACTGAAGCATCGGAGAGGTTTCCACCGGAAAACACCCGGTGGTCCTTTCTAACGTGTGTTTGTGTGCAGGTCGGAAAGGAATTCCGAATTCAGGTGATATCATATTTTGGGGCTAAACAAATTGGCACCATCTGTGGGAAGTCTGAGTTAAGACGTGAGGTATTTCAGGATGGCTTCGGATGGTTTGCGATGAAATCTGGTGGGGGAGCTGGGTGGTACGCCTAGATCCGCCGCACCATGGGATATGCCACAGTCAGCTGAGCCGTCGACAGCGAGGCCAGAGGTAACACAACCATATGTGACAACTAGATTGGGAATTGCACCGCCTCCTCCTGGCGGACCTACACCTCCTAACGGTGGCATTTTAAACGATACCTTCCTCAGGCAGCTGTCTGAGCTTATCGACAAGGCCGTAGATGTGGCTGTGGAGAAGAAACTTGCGAAAATCTCCACACCGCCGTGCGGTGTGCGACCAGATCGGACGGTCCCGATGACAGAAATGGATTCGCTACGTGGCCAACGCACTAATCAGACCACCCTCCAGGACAGAGAAGAACACTTCTCCACCTCCGATAGTGAGACCTCAAGCCAGGCTAACCCGAGCCTAGCTGAGCAGATGCAAAGCTTGCAGAAGGAGGTGAGAGAGTTCAAGAGGAAAGATGGCGGGCACCATCACGGTGCCAGCACGGAGAGGTACGCCATTCACAGAGGAGGTCATGCGCGATGATGTACCGGCGTCGTATAGATCTTTAGGCTTTGAGTATAGTTGGACCACAGATCCGTGGAACCATCTTAGCCGCTTCGAAATCGCAGTGGTAGTACATAAGTTTTCTGATGCTGTCATGTGCCGGGTCTTCCCAATAACTTTTACCAAGTCAGCCCAGCTCTGGTTTAGCCAGTTGCCGCCGCGCTCTATCAGCAATTTTGATGAGTTCATCTCGGCTTTCTTGCATCAATTCACTAGCTGCCAAAAATATCAGAAGATGCCACTTGAGTTGTTTAGTCTAAAGAAGAAAGAAGGCGAAAGCTTGCGCTCTTATATTAATCGATTTACTAATGCAAAGCTCGAGGTGCCTTCTGCGTTAGAAGAGCTCCTGGTGAATGCACTTGCGCAAGGCCTCAGGAGGGGAGAGTTTTTTCAATTGTTGGTGGTGAAGCCAGCTCTGAAGTTCGGAGAGCTCTTGGAAAGAGCAGAGAAGTACATCCATCTGGAAGAAGCTCTGAAGATCAAGGATGGAGAAGAGAAGAGAAAGGAGAGGTACGACAGAGAAGAGAGAGCACCAGTGAGAAATTCTAGGACAGACCTGCCTGGAGGCAGACTTCGATTCGACAGATATACGCCCCTGGAAATGCCACAGGGGGAAATCCTACAAGCAATAGAAAGACATCTAGACCTGAAATGGCCTAAGACCTATTCACAGAGGCCTAAGAATGAAGGTCTAACCATTTCTGCCGTTTCCATAATGAGTATGGGCACGACACAGATCAGTGCACTCATCTAAAGGATTAGCTGGAGAGGATGGTGCAGGTCGGACACCTTAAAGAATATGTGCGGATGAAAAAAGAGGAGGTCAGGTCTGGTCATGGCAGTCATGATCGATCTCAGCAAAATAAACGTGATCAGGATAGGGGGCGTAATGAAGGAAAACAGAATGACCAAGCTCCAGTCATACGAGGGGAGATCTAAATGATTACTGGGGGCGAGTGGGATGAGCACTCTAGGCGGACGCAGCATAGCTATGTTCGGGCCGCAAGAGACCTGGTCAGAAAATCCCGAGAGGTCGGGCAGATGGCTGCTACACCAAATATCTGCTTTGGTTCAGAGGATGGTGATGGCATCCTGGCCCCGCATATGGACGCCTTGGTGATAACGACTACTATAGCCAATTATAATGTGAAGCGGGTGTTTGTGGACACAGGAAGCTCTACTGATATCCTGTTTTATGATTGTTTTCAGCAGCTAAAGTTGGACGTCGAATTGGAGTAGGTGGCAACTTCCTTGGTAGGGTTTGCAGGGGGAGCCCTGAAACCTTTGGGAGCGGTCAGGCTCCTGGTAACGCTAGGAGAGGAACCTTACAGAGTGACTAGAAGTGTGCGATTTTTGGTAATTGATGCACCATCTTCATACAATGTCATGCTCGGACGACCATCTCTCAGCCAGTTCCAGGCCGTGATTTCTGTATACCATATGAAGATGAAATTCCCGGCAGAGGATGGAACGGGTGAAGTCAGAGGTGATCAGTACGCCTCTAGACAGACGTATGTTGATTGCATTAGACGTAATAAGGAAGAGCGGCAGAGCAAGAGGGCACGGATAGAACAGACTAGGACAGGCCTAGCTCAAAGAGAGTAGGGGTTGATGATGGTGGAGGTAGTCCCAGGGGACGAGAGCCGAGTCCTTCGCGTTGGGACAACCCTTAGTCCCGAGGTTTTGACAGATCTGGTGACATTATTATGTGAAAGTGCAGACATATTTGCCTGGTCTTCCAGAGAATTAGTTGGGATTGACCCCGAGGTAGCTGAGCATCACCTCAACATCAGCCCTGAGGTAAAGCTGGTCAAGTAGAGGAAGCGCAATTTCGGGCCAAAGAAGGAGGCCATTATTGAAGCTGAGGTGGAGAAGTTGTTGAAGGCTGAGCACATCCAAGAAATACAATTTCCCGAGTGGATTTCCAACACGGTATTGGTCCCTAAAAACGAGGATGATTGGCGCATGTTCATTGATTTTCGTAATCTCAATCGTGTTTGCCCCAAGGACCATTACCCTCTCCCGAGAATAGATCAGTTGGTTGATTCCACATCAAGGTGCGAGCTGTTAAGCATGATGGATGCTTCTCAGGGCTATCACCAGATCAGGTTTGCGAAAGAAGATTGGAAGCGGGTTAGTTTCATAACACCCAAGGGAACATACTGTTACGTGGTCATGCAATTTGGGCTCAAAAATGCAGGAGCCACGTATCAGAGGTTAGTAGATAAGATGTTCAAGGAACAACTGGGAAGAAATATGGAGGTATATGTGGATGACATGTTAGTCAAGAGCATTAAGGCGACCTCACACGTGGATGATCTAAAAGAAACCCTTAGGAGATACAAAATGAAGCTCAACCCCAAGAAATGTGCATTTGGGGTCAGAGCTTGCATGTTCTTAGGCTACATGGTGACAAAGAAGGGTGTCGAGTCTAATCCATAAAAGGTCAGAGCTATAATGGATATGCAAGCTCCAAGAAATGTCAAAAAAATACAATGCTTGGCAGGCCGGATTAATGCATTGTGTCGATTTGTCTCGCGCTCGGCTGAGAAAAGCTTGCCATTTTTTCGAGCCTTGCGAAAGAAGGCCAAATTCCAGTGGAGGGATGAATGCGAAGATGCATTTAGAATGTTCAAAGAACATCTGGCTGGCATGACCTTGCTCACAAAGCCAGTCCAAGGAGAGCCCGTAATCCTATATTTATCTGTGGGGCAGCAGGCAGTCAGCTCTTTCCTGCTCAGAGAAGAAGGCAAGGTGAAAAGGTCGATCTATTATTGGAGTAAGGTCTTGCAGGAGGCAGAGGTGCGGTATGTAGAAGTTGAATGGGCGATGTTAGCTCTGATTGGCACAGCCCGCAAGTTACGTCCATATTTCCTCTCACACAGCATAGTTGTGCGGACCAACCTGCCGCTGAAAGCCATAATAGACAAACAAGAAACATCAGGGAGGTTGGTCAAATGGATAATCGAGCTTAGTGAGTTCGATGTCACGTTTGAGCCTAGGACAGCCATTATGGCACAGGCCTTGGCCGATTTCATGCAAGAACTGACCAGCTCTCTCGATGCCGAGCAAGAGTGGACTATATTCACGGATGGGTTAGTAGGTAATCAGGGCTGCGGGGCAGGAATAGTTTTAGTTGACCCAACAGGCATAGCCACCGAGTATGCTATACGTCTGAACTATGCTTTGTCTAATAACGTAGCCGAGTATGAGGCCCTCTTGAGGGCAGTACAGATGGCATGGGGTTTGAGAGCAGTACATGTATGTGCCAGGGCTGACTAAAAGTTGGTGTGTAAGCAAATAAACGGTGACTTTGAAACAAGAGAAGCGCATATGCAAAACTATTTAGCTCGGTTTAAGGAGCTCGCTAAGGGTATGAAAGCTCTGACGGTCTTGCAAATCCCCATAGAAGAGAATGGAAGAGTAGATTATCTAGCAAAAGTAGCAAGCTCGGCCATTGATTGCCGGGAAAGGACAATTACTTTGTTGGTGGTGGATAACGAATTTGGTTCAGACCAGGTATGCTCAGTACATGAAAACGAGGTCTGGCGTTCTCCAATTAAGGTATACTTGGAGAAGGGAGAGCTGCCATATGATAAGAGAGAGGGGGCGAAAATACGAATCAGGTCTGCCTGGTTTTGCCTGATCAAAGGGACACTATTTATACGGGGTTTTGGACATCCTCTATTGCGATGTCTGAGCCTAGAAGAAGGCACACAAGTCCTTCTATAAATCCACGAGGGTTGTTGTGGAAACCACATTGGGGCAAGGTCCCTAGCTAGCAAAGTATTAAGAGCTGGCTACTTTTGGCCCTCGCTGAGGAAAGAGGCTGAGGACTTCGTTAGGAGGTGTGAAGAATACCAAAAGATGTCCCCCTGACTCATCGGCCATCTGAAGAGCTCATGACAATGAGCTCTCCCTTCCCTTTGCTAAGTGGGGGATTGACTTGGACCATTCCCAATGGCTCCAGCCCAGAAGAGGTTTCTGATCGTGGCTATAGACTATTTTAGCAAATGGGTTGAAGCCGAAGCTTTGGCCAAAATCTCGAAGGAAGTAGTAAGGGGCTTTATTTGGAAAAAAATCATTTGTCGCTTTGGTGTTCCAAGGGTAATAATTTCAGACAATGGTACCCAGCTCGTGGGAACCAAAATAAGGGTGTGGTATGCCAAAATGAAAATCCAGCAGCACTGCACATCTGTTTATCACCCACAGGAAAATGGACAGGTTGAAGTGACTAATCGTATTTTAGTCCAAGGCCTCAAAACGCGTTTAGAAAAATCTGGAGGCAAATGGGTGGAAGAGCTGAGTTCGGTACTCTGGGCATACCGAACCGACCCCAAAGAAGGCACAGGCGAAACTCCTTTCAGTCTGTTATATGGCATGGATGCCGTCATTTCCGCCGAGATCAACCTAGAAACACACCGAGTGCAGAGCTATGAAGAAACTCATAATGAGGCATTGATGCGGGGTGCTCTGGATTTGATCGAGGAAAGGAGAGATCAGGCAAGGGTGAGGATGGAGCATGTAAGGGGGCGAATCCGAGTAGCTTATAATAAAATGGTAAGAAAGAGGCATTTCCAGGTGGGAGACCTGGTTATTAGAAGAGATGACCTCGGGAAATCCAAGGGCAAACTAGATGCTCCGTGGCAAGGACCATTTCAGGTCACAAAAGTCTTGGCGGGTGGCGCAAACAACTTGGAGGAATCGGACAGCACGGAGATACCCCGAGCTTGGAACATCTCGAACTTACGGAGATTTTATGTATAAAATTCACGCTGTTTATTTTTAATAAAGATGCAGGTTTGTTCTTATTATATCTCCAGCACGTTTCTCCAAAAGCCAGGATTGGCTAAAGGGCGGATGCCCCAATTTCCTGACTTGATTGTCAGTTTAAGCCAGGATTGGCTAAAGGGCGGATGCCCCAAATTCCTGAACTGATTGTCAGTTTAAGCCAGGATTGGCTAAAGGGCGGATGCACCAAATTCCTGACCTGATTGTTAGTTTAAGCCAGGATCGGGTAAAGGGCAGATGCCCCAAATTCCTGACTTGATTGTCAGTTTAAGCTAGGATTGGCTAAGGGCGAATGCCCATGATATTTCCTGAACTAATTGACAATCTAAGGACAGGACTGGTTAAGCGTGGATGCCTTGACATTCTTAATTTAGTAGGTAAAGCTATGTTTATCTAAGGTGGATACCCATGGAAGCGGTGGAACTGGCCGTCAAACGAGGACAGGTGGGGCTTAAAGAAGAGTATTGTGAAAAGGTTTGATCTAAAACATATCTGGCCAAAGGCAGACGCCTTGGTTTCGCAGGTCTGATGATAAATTAAAAAGTCGACATTCGTTAACACTGAAAACTTTAATGACTTAATGAGAAAAATCAAAACTAAAATTATCCTTGAAAAGGAGACATTTTCATTCATCACTTTCTCAAAATACAAAAATCGATTGCGCGCACCTTCTACGAAGGTTTGAAAGTTTAATTATAAATGCAGGGAATAAAAAGGACAAAGTTAATATGAAGGGGATCATCCTTGAGCTCTCCGATCCGAAGCTAAAGCAGTGCGAATGCGCCATAGCTCACGCTCAGTCTCGTGATAACGCTGACGATACTTGTCAGCTCGCTCGGAAAGAGCATTTACCTCGCCGGCAGCGACGGTTAAGGGATTTATAGACTCAGCCAAATCGGCCTTTTTCTTCCTGTAACTGGAGATTTTATCTGGCGGAGCTCAGCCCACTCCCTCTTATAATGGCGTTTCTTCTGTCTTTTCCTTTCCAAGAGCCGGTAAAGGTAACCGACCTTCTCTCGGAGCATGGATAACTTATTAGAAAGTTTGAAATTCTCAACAACCAAAGAGATGTTTTTTCTCTTCACGATATCGAGTTCTTCAAGAAGTGGGGAAGAAGCCATTTCAGATAATTGAAGAAAAATGAAGTAAACATGCATATATTTAAAGCAATGAGAGCACGTGACTGAGCGTCAACAAGTACTAGGGTTTTCGGGAAATAAGGAAACCCTAGAATACCAAAGGTTTCTACAGGACAAAAGTTAATTATCACACGTCGAGACAAAAATTCATTATCACACAATCAAGAAATAGTTCAGTACATTTCCATAAACAGAACAGATCAGCCACACAGGCAAAACTACAGATCTGTTAGAAAAATGAAGCAAGAGAAATTACAAAAGCCAAGACACCAAGCATCATGAACTAAGCCCCGTAGTCTGCCGCTGTCAGCTCTTCTGGATCCTCAGCCTGAGAAACCTCCGCAAAGTCCTTCTCGAACTGAGTAGAAACTTGCAACTCTCCCAGATTGCCGAAAGTTGGAAAATTTGCAGTCGTTGCCGCCACTATGGCCAACGAATGATCTTGGATGGGGGAAGAGCTTGAGGAAGAAGATCAAAACACTTGATGCACATGATCAGCAAACGATGCAGCGTCCAATTGGTGCAGGGATCATCCTTGGCAACGTGGCAGAAACTCTTGGGCTCAGGAGGGGTTTCAAGGGGAACAGAGCGGTCGAAAGGAGCAGAAAGATTTTCGCTCAGCCACTTCGCCTGAGCATCCAGACCCAGATGATAGTACACTTCAGCCTCTGGGACTAAGATGCCATACATCTCAACCGATCCCAAGAAAGCTCGGTGGGTGGTCTCTCGAGTCAGCTGTATCAGGCGTAATCCTTCTACTGAGTTGAGAAATTCGAGCCTGCCTTCTGCTCATCCCTCAGTACGAACTTTATGCTCCCCATCTAGCTCTCCCTCAGCTCGAGCTCGCTGGACCTTGTCTTGAAGCTCTTGCTCTCTAATGAGGGCCAAAGCATGGTGCTTGCCCTCTGACTCCTGCGACTCGCGGAGCGCTGACTGAGCCGTCGCCAACTCTACTTCGAGCAGCTCTATATCCGCCTCGGCACCGTGTAGCTTGACACTCGCATCCCGGACTTTAGAGGATAGCTCTTACTTCTGCTCTCTCAGGGCCTCGTTCTCCATTTTTAGATCGGCCTGCAGCAGGGAGCCTCCGGACCGAGCCAACAAGGACGCCCTTCCCACCACGGCCTGAAAATTGAAAAGGATGAATAGGAGATCCGAAGAGATTAAGGAGGCAACAAATAAATGGATTTTTACATATGCCTCCGCCTGGCAGTAGAATTCGAGCAGCTCAGGGTCGGACATCTTGTCCACGACTCAGCGGTTAGCGGTGGGGGCTAACCCCATCATGAACTGCCTCGCTATCTCCCCAGGACAGTTTAAAACTGACCTGTTGAAGAGAGCCTGGTTGGGATAAGGAGGGACTTGTGGGTTGCCTCGAGGATGACCCGAGCTTCAGATCACTTCCGTTTCCGAGTCTGCAGCTGAGGCTCATCCTCGCGATCCACTGGGGGCAGACTTGTATGGACCTGGTATGAAAGCTCGGGCACAACACTCCTTGCTCGAACTGAAGTTTCCTTCTCTATTTCTGGGGGAGCTACACCCCCTGGAGATGTCTTAGATTCCGTTGCGGGATGGCTACCAGGAAGTTATAACGGAGCTGTGGCCTCTGGAGAAGGAGAAGTGAGAGCCGTAGTGGTTTCACCCAAGGGGCTCCTTTGGCCTCCACCGGCTGCCCTTTTCTTCTTGGCAGCCATGCGTGCTTGCATCATTTTTAATGAAACAGAAAATGAAATAATAAATAATACTGATAATAATAGAAAGAAAAGAGAGTGTGGGCAGTTCTAAAATATACCGATGTGAGGAGGCAGGGGTCCGTTCTCTTTTTGGGTGTTAAAGAAGTTTAAAAGGTCAGATTTAAGGACTGTGGTTAGGTTGAAAGTGTTCTGGTTAAGAGCGGCGATCTTCTTAGCTAAGTGTGGCGCCCTGCCACCACGGGGTAAGTGTGTTTGTGGGGGCAGAGCGTTAATTGAAGAGGTAGAGAAGCCCCACTCTCCTGAACACTAGACGAAAAAGAACTTCTTCTTCCAGGCCTTGTGGTGGGTAGGAAGAGCAGTCAGGAAGTGAACGTCAGACCTGGCCAAAAGATAGAAAAAGCCGGAAGAGCTCTTGGCCAGGAAAAATGAGTGAAAAAGTTGGGCTGTGGGGGTAATCCTAGAATATTGAGCCGCTAAGTGAAAGCCAGCCATAACCCGAAAGGCGTTGGGCAAAAACTGATGCACCAGAATTTGGTACATACTGGAAATAGCTAAAATAAAAGGATGAACGGGTAGGCTTAAACCAACGTGGAATTGATTCACAAAAAAATTCAGATGACGAGGAGGGGGCGATGAAGCCCTCTCATCCGGTGCCGGACTGGTGAAAATAAAGTCATCGGAAATAAGGAAAGTGGCGCGTATATCCCTAAGAGTTTGGTTACTCACTATAGGAGTTATGTTATCGTGAGGAAACTGGGGAAGAGCTAGCGGAGGTTCCGCCGGAAGAGCCCTCAGAGGTGACTCTGAGAATGATATAATCACAGTGGAGGTAGAGTTCGCCGGAGCCTCCGACGAACCCTCCGTAGAGGAATCAGAGCGTGGGGGAGAAGATAACATAATTTAAAGAGGGTGCAAGGAATCGAGAAAAGTACCTAACATATGATAGTGATCAGAGAAATTGAGCGGGAAAAGTTGAGTCGGACGAATTCGCCGGAGGTGCTAGAAGGAAAAGGGGAGAGATTGGAGAATTTCTGCAAAAGCCCAAAGTATGAAAAGTATAAAAATAAGGAGGCCAGCGGGAATGAAAGGAAAAAAGATAAATTTGAAAAATGAAAATCGAGAAAAGCGGGATTTGATGGGATCCCCGCATTTAATGTGGGCAGATGAACAGTACCCTAGATGATGAGCTGGAGCACTAATCGTCCTAGGGTAGGTCACGCGCCGCTGACCTGTCAGTACTTGGAAAGGCGTGGGGGAATGGTAACCGTTTGGGGATATGGGCCGACACCACTAATGCCAATGATTAGGCCTGGATACCCAGCGGATTTCTTGGGATTCGTACTGGTACGAGAAACAATAAATGGGTGGGGTCACTTCTGATCCCGAGGAATCCTGGAGTTTTACAGCTCTACCCCAATGGTTTTACGGGGAGGAGTTGATGTGACATAAATAGTTAGACCTGGTTCGGGTAGACCTGATCCAATGTCACTGAGAGAAAAACCGGGGATAGTAAGATCTGAAGTAGGACACGTGGTGGGTTTTAGCCAGTTCATCCTTGGGGGAAGATCTAGCCTTACCCCTTGAGGAAATCAGGATGAGCTTGGTTCAAGAGGGATCCCCTTATGGAACAACTGCCAGAGGATCAGCCTAAGACAGATCTAGACTCTATACCTCCCTGTGGGAATAAGTGGAGCATGCTTAGAGAAACAAGGCTAGGTCAGAGCTGGTGTTCTGAGTTAAGAGATAATATGGGAGAAAGAGCAGGACCGAGGAAGATCTAACTCCTTGATTCTCGATAAGGAGACAAGTGGGACCACTTATCAGAATTGGTTGCGCAACTGCCCTTGATTCGCGGCATGTGCTCCTGAGATCCCGGATGGGGTCCCCACTAGGGAAAACTATAAATATCTCAGCCCCGAGGCTGAGAGAGGTATGTCATTCTTCTTGGTGCATTCCTTTATTTCCTGGAAAAACACCTCATACGCTTTCTGACTGAAGGATCGGAGAGGTTTCTACCCGAAAAGCCCCGGTGGTCCTTTCTAACGTGTGTTAGTGTGCAGGTCGGAAAGGAATTCCAGTTTCAGGTGATATCATATTTTGGGGCTAAACACAATCGTAGCCACATATTTTATTTTTATGTTTGTCTTACATGATACCATAAATAATGGCTACATTCCCTACTGTATACATAGAGAAATATATGATTAAATGAGATCCAGAAAAGTTGAACAAAAAATCTTTCTTCAAATATGAATTCTTTACTTTCTTTCACTAGTACAATGTAGCTGTCAACATTGATGACTTGAAAGGTTTATACTTACAGGGCTACTGACAAGGAATGATGACTAAGATTTAGCTCTCCACTCTAACTTGCCTCCTCGATCCATGGCAAGTAGGTGAAGGAATGACTTTAAGTTTTCTTTTGAACCTGTTTGTTAATGGTTTTTGTGAGAGCATAAGCGGTTTGATCAAGAGATGGAACATACTCAATGGAAAGAATCCCAACTCCAACTCTTTCGATGATTAAAATAAAACCCAACTCAACTTTCTTAGTCCTGGAGTGAAAAACTGGATTAGCAGCAAGTGCTTCAACTCCAATGTTATTAGTCCAAATAATAGGTTTCTGGTTGATTGGTAATTTGATTTTCGAAAGCAGATTTATAAACTACATTAAATATAGTGAAATTTGCTAAGCTTATATACTTAGATTCAAGATTAGACCTAAACACTGAAGCTTACTTCTTGGAGCACAAAAGAATAAGATTATTGACCACACCCTGTTTTCATAGGGGATTGGTTTTAGTAATAGTAATTTGTTCGTTATTGACTACAAGTGTACAGTGTATATGTAGCACAAAATAAGTAAGGTCGAATCCCACTACAACCACATATGCAGGTTTAATATTGACAAGCAGTATAATCTAAATAATATAGTTTTATTTAAATGAGAGGAAATGAATTTGGGTTGTGTCATTTCAAATCATGATTATAAACTATATAAAAATTATAAACTAGATAAAATAAGGCCAAAAGACAATTTGTAATATTTTAAGAAAATTAAATGATAAGGACTATTCAAAGGTTTTGTTTCACAATGATCTCCTAATGTCATTCCTTTCCGATCAATCAAGTATATTGTATTTCAATTCACTATAAGTCAATCACAACAGTGGTTTAAACCTTCTCTCAATGTGGTTAAATTGTATTTGAAGAATACAATAATTTGTCCATTTGAAATCATACTTAGATCTCCAATATGTTTGAAAATTTTGTATGATTTTAAATTCTTTGTTTAAATAGGTGTACAATTTTATTATTAATCTCAAACCTCTTGGTCTTGTTGATTAGAGGGTTTCTTATTTGAAATCCTATTGATAAACCTCGTCTCTTGAGTGATGATCTATCAAGATAGTAGTTATAAAAGATTTTCAATCAATCAAAAAATAAGAAACACAATCAATAGTTTATCACTTATGATCATGAAATTAAAACACTATAATATCAAATAGATCATACTTGAATAGAAAGAAGTATCATAACATTATTCAATCATTATAATTTAAAATCTTAAAATAAAGAAACATAGCCTGGCATGTTCAATGAGTCATTCACAAAATTCATCTATCACCTAATAGACATAATGAAAAGTAAGAATAAAAATAACCAAAATAGTTTCTATTGATCCTTGCTTACAATTGTTTCTCCAGTACTCTCACTCTCAAAATTATAATTTGAAACTAAATTATACTGAAAGATTATACAAAACTTTCTAAGATGATAAGATTGTGAAGACTTGATGTTTCTGGGATACGTTTTGACCCCTTTATATAATTTAAATCAAATCCTATCCATTTACTCTAATTATTGACCATTTTTAATGTTTTGACCCATTATCAATTGGGCTATCGACCGCTAACTCGGTGAATAGAGATCTTCATGATACTGCCCTTAGTAGCAACCCAACTATTGTTCGATAGTGAGGTTGATAGTGGTTGCTGTGAAGTTATCCTTTAATAGCGACCCCACTATTGACCTATAATGTGGTTGATAGTCGGTGTATTGGCTTTAATGATCCAGTGGGCTCTTGGGCTTTCTTTAGGCTTGGTTTAGTGGGGTCTCTTCTTCTTTAGCACTGGCCTAATACTCCAATATTATTGTCTTTGAGCCCAAACAATCTCCAAATTCCTTGAAAAATGACAACAACGTAACAAACACACAATAACGTCAAAATAATGTAAAATGAAGTAAAAAGTTATTATAAAAGTATAACTAGTAATTGAAACCTACCAAAATAAGTTCCAAAATATGCTTAAAACCATATTTATCAACTATTATCAAGAAAAATAAGTTCCAAAATATGCTTAAAACCATATTTATCAACCATATTCTTTAGCTCAAGTTATGCGTTTTTTGAACAATATTAATAAAATATTCTTAACACAATAAAAAGAAAGACAAAGAAACTCAAAAATACTAACAAAAATGTCTTTAAAAAACATATAAAGAAAGACAAATAAAATGACTAAGTGTTCTACTTAGGAGAAAAATATATTGTTTGAATATCTTTAGAAAGTTTAGTTATTTTCTTTAATTTTGTCTCACATAAATAAAAAGATATATAAGATTTCCATCAATAACCATTAATACAGGAAAAATAATTAAATGTAAAATTTGAAAAGTAATGAATTTATTTAGATATTCGATTTTATTACAACTTTAAGTGTCTTTTTAAAAATTTTTACCACTTTATTTCAATTTTATCCCCGCTTATTGTAAGAAATATAAACAAGTTTATGATAATATAATAATTAAAGGGAAAGAATGAAAGTAATTAAATAAGAATATTATTAATTGATTGAGAATTTAATAGTCAAATATTATGTTCCTTAATTTTGAACAAAAATTTTGAAACGATACTTATTAAAAAACGGAAGAAGTATTTTTATCCTTATTGATGAGCAAATTGCTACGTGTAGACTTATTATTACATAAACTTCTCTCATTATGTCATAATTATTTATTATTATTCTTACGATTTGTGTTCATCTGATTCATATTAAATGTCATTTTGAAACTTTAATTTTTCTTTATAACTAATTAACTTTTTAAAACATAGTATTTACCACTTTATTCAACTTTTATCATAATTTATTTAAAAAAATATAAGTAAGCTTTTGATAGTATGTTTACTAGAAGGAGAAATATTAATGAATTAATTTATAATATTTTTAATTGATTAAGGTGTATTCAATATATATTTTCAATTGTGAAAAAAAACCTACAATAACAATTAATAATGGGTATTGATTTATTAATTGATAATTAGATAGAATCAAATCGTTATAAGACTTATTACTATATAACATAGAAGTAGTATTACTTAATGTTTGTACCGATTAAATGTCAACCTACTTGTGAATTGTGAGTTGAATTAAATGATTTAATTTATGTACCCCATTTTCGCTCACAAGGCAAAGAATCGCCAAAGCCAAGTATGCACGAAAGAAACAAGTATTTATAATTAAAATAAAACTTAATAAAGCCAAATATTTTTACTTGAGATTTCTTATTATATACAAAATAAGGAATGAAATCTTATTCATCTAGGAATACTAGAGTCCAATAAATGAAAAAAAACACCTATGCCCTAAGTTTTTCTCAAATATAAAAGCAGCATGACATGATATATTTTATACATCCCTACAAACAAGTCGTAACCATGGCGTCTCTCTGTAAAAATCTCCGCTTAGCCCGCCTAAACCCTAAGTTTTTCTCAAATATTACCCCTCTAAGCCCAGTTAATTCCCAGTTTACCGCCCGATCTACTCACACTATAGCTCCAACAATACTACCACCAGCAGATGGTAAGCAAATATAACTTGAACGGTCTTTTTTGTATTTTCTTACTTTTAATACGTTTTCGGTTGATTTTCTTGTATTTAAAAAAAAAAAAGAAATAAAAAAAACTCTGTAATGTTCAGGTCCAGTGCGAGACATCATGAAGACAAGAAAGGCATCACCTGCTCATTATTTGGTCAATATTGACTCGTTTTCGTTGTTTGACAAACATGGAATTGACAAATACGAGACAAAGGGATTTCAGGCTGGTGGTTACGAGTGGTATGTTACCAAGACATTTTTACTCAGAATTGATTGTACAGTATAATTTTTCATTATTTTTATTGTTCTAATAAAGTAGCATCATAATATATTAAGAGAAGGTTACATTTTACCCTAGTATTATCACTTTTACTATAAAAATATTATTAGTCGTAGAATGTATCACTTGTATATATTATATTATAAAATAATATTATCAAAAATTAAGTAAAAGTTAAAATATTATAAGTAACAGATCACATATGAGTTTTTATCCTACGTTAAACGTAGTTCCAAACCCAAATGTGGTTATTTTGTTGGCTTGTTCTTCTTTTTTTCTTGTTCTTCTTCTTTTGTTGTCTCTTCAATAATATTTAATTATTTATTGCAACAATATATTTCAAATATATAATAACATTTAGTAAACTAAAATTTCTTTCTTTTACTAAGATAACAGTTATTATGTATTTTGGCTACATTATAATTCATAAAAAATATTTTGTTGGTTGCTATAACATCTTATTACAATCTAAATGATCATTTTCCTTTTATCACTGTCAAATTTTACTGCTATTCTTATTCAATTGTATGATAACTTCGAGTTTGATCAATTTTATGTTCTAATTAATTGTGATTTTAAGAGTTCTACATATATAAATCAAAAAATACGATTTAAAAATTATTAATCACTTCAGAGTATACAAATTAAGTTGTTATATTATTTGGTTAAAAGAAATTCAAAATATGTATCATATTATACTATAATATAATAATTTTTGGATGCTTTAAATATTTATCTTAGGCTAATTGTTCATAAATAATGATAGCTATTTTAAATAGAATATTATTTTGTTTAGGGAATAAGGGTGTATATTATCTTGTTTAAGGAAGAAAAATAAAGGGTACAGAGAAAATAGTATTTGGAGCCCAACTTTAAACTTCCAAATCCTTTGAAATGTTATTATTATTAGTTTATGGGCGCAAATTTAAGCACTCAGTCTTTTTATTAGTTCACCCCGTTAAAAAAAAATCCTATCAGAATGTTAAAATTAATTTTCAAATTTTAACCTCCCAACTTCATCTTTTTCAACCATTTTCCATCACCTCAAGACGTCCCACCGCCTCCGCCGCAACCTTTGTTTTCGCCGCCACCTTTGTTTACCGAAGAAAAAGGAAAACATATGCGTTCGAAAATATTTTTTGAATGTGCTTCATGGCTTTAAGACCAAAATTTCGAATGCCAAGAGAATGTTCCTGTCTGATTTAGGAACCCGTTCAAAAATTTTGTCCGAACACATGTTTTGACATATTTTTTCTCTTTTTCTCTCTTTTTGCTATCACGGCCTCCCAGCTGCCACCGCCACCACCCAAGCCATCTCCATCGAAGAAGGAGAAAAAAAAAAGGAAAACACATGCTTTCGGACCATATTTTTGAACGCGTTCGAAAACAGAATTCAAACATGCTTCATGGCATTTGGACCAGAGTATCAAACTTAGAAAATCTTGTCCGAACACATGTTTTGACATTTTGTTTCTTCTTCTTCGTGCAATGGTGACATGGTGGCGATGGCGATAGAGGTGACGGCAGCGGCAAGGATGGTGGTGGATGATTGAAGTAGATGAAATATATTTTTGGGGTGTACGATCTGAGGGGTAGTTTAAGCTTTTTTATGAATTTGTTTTTTAATGGAGAAGACAAATAAATTTTGCGATTTACAGATAAAATACATGTAATACCAATGCGCAGCGGAACTGATGCATCGTAAATCCATCAATTAATCATAATTCTTATTTTAACGCTCATTATACGTACTTGTGCAGGAAACTAAAAATTTACCCCGATGGGCACGGAAATAGCGGCAGTGTAACAGTAAACTTGGCTTTGGCAGACACAAGTGCATTGCCTCCGAACTGGGAAGTCAATGTTGTTTCCTCAATCTGTTTGTTTAATCATAATACCGGCTCTTATAATTATGCACTAGGTATTTTTCTTCTCATTTCCCTATCTTATTGAATACTGGATTTTCGTCATGCACGTGCAAAAGGATGTTTTGTTTTTTGGCCGTATGCTATTTCGTTTTTTTTTTGGTCGTTTAGACAGAATGCATTTTAATGCGACGAGGACAGAGTCAGGCTTTCCAAAATTTATCGCCAGGAAACACCTCTTGGATCCATCAAACGGATACCTTAATGGCGACAAGTGCGTTTTTGGTGCTGAGGTTTTTGTCAACGAAAATAAGGCGGTCACTGAATACGTGTGTTTGAAGAATGTCAAATTTCCGCCTTACAAGCGGGTGTTTAAGATTCCAAGCTTCCCTTCATTAGAAGATGGATGGGAGTTAAACAAAACATGGACTTCTGAAGCATTCACTGCTGGAGGTTGCAGATGGTAATAGTTTTATTATCAGAATTGTGTTTTTTTCAGATTATTACATACATCATGCATGTAATAATCATTATTCTGATGCAGGAAGATTAGTGTATGCCGAAATGGATTCGGAGAAAAAAAAGAAAACAACTTATATACTTTTCTACAACGTGTTGATTATGCGAACACACGAGTGAGGGCAAACTATACTCTATCCTTAAAAAGCCAAGTGTCTGATGAACGCCACGTCAAACACACTAGTAAGTCATGAGCACTTTTACTTGGCTGAGTTAATCTCTTAAACTACCAATAACAAAATCTTATGTTTTGCATGCATGCATATTATGCATGTTATGTATATATTTCACTAATTTTTCTATCATTTTATGAAATTAGTCATGTGTCTGTCATTTCTTCAACAAAACGAAATTGTGTAATGTCATTTTTGATGAAAGCTAAATTTTATCTTGCAGCTGGACGTTGGTTTTCTTCTTCACCAACTCAGGGGTGCACATGGAGTGGATGGCCTTCGTATATTGACCTTGCTTCTCTGAATGATCCTAGCAAAGGCTACATTGTGGATGGCTGTGTTGATCTTGAAATGGATCTCTCTTTGGAAGCTTTAAACTGATAAATTTTAGTTTCAAAGACTAGCTGTTTTGGTTTTCTATTTCGACACGTACAAACTGCGTTTCTATCTTTCGGGATCGCTAACATCAAGCGATTTCTTTAGTTTTTGACTTTTGAGTATGAATTTATTATTAAAGACTTAACGTTCGAATGATTTAGAATAATAACGTTCGACTTAATTTTTTGAACAATTGTAAGTCGTTAAAAAATATAGTTTTGAACCATACTAAAATGTTCGAAAGATTTTAGAATTATAACGTTCGACTTAATTTTTTGAACAATTGTAAGTCGTTCAAAAATATAGTTTAGACCATACTAAAATGTTCGAATGATTAAGAATTATAACGTTCGACTTAATTTTTTGAGCAATTGTAAGTCGTTAAAAAATATAGTTTTGAACCATACTAAAATGTTCGAATATCATCCCTGAACACTTTTTTTTATGAATCAAACACAAGGTCATCTGAATTCAATCGATTGAGCGAATTTGAGGAGTTGATTGATTATTCATCTCAAGTCTACTGAATTCGCATCTATTGTCTATTGCTTGGTAAAGATTTCTATGTTTTTCTACTTAGAACAAATACCTTTCTTTATAATTTTTTTTTTTTTGTTATAAAATTGTTTCTTTTATGAACAACGTATTATTTTACATAAATATTATATTTGGACATAATAAATATTTACTTATTACTATAATTTTTTTTTATTTTTATTTAATTCATTGTCTCACAAAAATAGTACAATATTCCACCGTATTATTTTTTTCATTTCCACACACATCCTTAATTTATATTTTTAAAATACTAATTTTTTCATGGTAAATATAAAATTTATAATGGGCGCGAATATACACATCACAAAAATTTATTAATTTACCCCATTTAAAAAAAAATTAACAAAAATACCAAAATTACCCCTTTAACTTTAAACACCCTAACAATTCATCTTTTTCAACCTCCATTACAAAAACATTTTATATTTGCTTTATCACTTTGACAAAAGGCTAATTACTATAAAATATTTTTCTAGACTGTTGTTGAGTAGAAGGATAATAACAGAAAACTTGAAGATGTCGCCACCACAGCCATGTGCCGCCAGCCATGTGATGGAGATTTGGATATTTGGAATGTTATTTTTGGTAATTTTGATCGATCATTCCAAATATGGTAAGTTCGTTATTTTCGAAAACGAGATTCATATTCTTATTCTACGTTGTGAGTAGATGAATATGGTATATTTACTTTCACAAATTCATGTTGGGATGAGTGAGTAATCAATGTTCAAAGTTGGACATTTAAGAAGTAAATATGGAAGTTGAAGAAGGAGTAGGATTTCCATTTGGTATATGGAAAGTCCCACATAGGAAGGAGACTCATTTGTACATGGCTTTATTAAATGAAGTGAAATGGGGATTGGTTACAAGTTGAGTGGGGTGGGGAACCCCCCACACGCGCGCCACCACCCGCCCGCCCGTCCGGCTCGGCTCGGGCCCGCGGCTCCGCGTCCATACTCGTGATTTTTCGCGAATGTGGTTCGTGGTTCTTATAGTCTAGCTGGGCCTGGGCTTAAGTTTTAGACCAGTTCCAAAATATTCCAGTCTTTCTTGGAGAGAAAGAATAGGAATCAAACTTGTTCAAGGAATCCTAATTCTTGCGATTTTCCTTCCTTAATTATAATACTCTTACAACTATAAATAACCCACTCCTGTAGTGTATTTCATCATCGAAAATCATAAAGCATCTCACGATATCCTACTTGCCTCACACATCATATAGTCTTGCAATTAAGTCTTTTTGCTCAGTTGTCTGCCCAGTTCTCGTTCGCCAGGTTGCTGGGTCGACTGCTCCGTCCAACTCCGTTTGTCGTTGTATCTTGGGAGATTCATTGCTACTCAAACTACAAGCACGTAGTTTGGGGCAATAAGAATCTTAAGAAAAGAGTTCGCTCGCCTCAACATCTTTCGTTTGATGTTATTTATTATTGCTGATTGTTGTTTGCTGTTTTCTATTAGTTCGAATTATTCCCCGTTGTAACCCAAGTTTACTGCTGTATCCCAATAACTTAAGATTTTTATTTGTAATTTGAACTGATGGATACCACGTCTGCAACGAACAAATCCACGCTGCCTGCTTTGACCTCCGCGACCACGCCCACCATGACTAACTCGACTGCACCTGCGACTACGAACTCCACGATGCCTTCCTTCAGCACCGGACCATCCGGTCCATTCATCAGCGATCCCTCGCAGTCTGCACCATTCACCTTTGGATCAAGTTCCATCTCGATACCTTTCGGTTCTGCGATTCCCGCCACCGTTGCTGCACATGCCGAACGCCCTGAGAAGTTTAACAGACATAACTTTAAAACTTGCAACAAAAAATGGGTTTTTATTTAACTACTTTGAATTTGTCTCGATTTCTGATCGAGGATGCACCTGTTGTGAGGGCTGACGATACGAGTTTCGATCGTAGAGTCACCCTTGACGCGTGGACACAAGGGGACTATCTATGCAGGCATTATATCCTGAATGGATTGGAAAATGCACTGTATAGGTTTTATAGTTCGGTCAAGAGTACCGCTAAAGAACTATGGACGTCCTTGGAAAATAAGTACAAGGTGGATGACGTCGGCACTAAGAAGTTTATTGTCGGACGGTTCTTGGAGTTTGTCATGGTTGATTCGAAAACTGTGATGAGTCAACTCCAAGAGTTGCAAATGATTTTGCAAAGCATACATGCTGAAGGTATGCACGTGTGTGAAAACTTCCAAGTGATGGCTAATGTTGAAAAGCTACCACCGAGTTGGAGAGATTTCAAGTATTATCTCAAGCACAAGTCAAAGCAAATGACTTTGGAGAAGCTCATTGTGAAGCTGCGTGTCGAGGAAGAAAATAGACAATCCACGACGAAGTATAACAAGACCTCGATGATAGAGGCAAAAGATCACTTGGCGGAAGATGATTCTGGGAAAAAGCGCAAGCACCAAGGCAAAGGCAAAGTGAATCAGAAGAAGACCAAGAGGTTCGAAGGCAACTGCTACAACTGTGGTAAGCCTAGACACACGAAGAAAGATTGCCGAAAACCACGCAAGGATAATCAGAATGCAGCAAACATCATCACTGAAGAGATGTCCGAGCTAGATCTTTGTGCGGTTGTTATGGAGGCTAACTTGGTTGATAATCCAAGAGAGTGGTTCATAGATACTGGAGCTACTTGTCACGTTTGCTCTGATCGAGAGGTATTTTCTGATTATACCCCTGTTTCTGATAGATGTCTCCATATGGGTAACTCATCGACTACTGAATTTCCTGGAGTTGGAAAGGTGCTGCTGAAGATGACGTCTGGTCTGGAATTGACTTTGAAGGATGTGCTGCATGTTCCTGATATTAGGAAGAATCTTGCTTCTGGGTCCCTGCTTGTCCAGCATGGGTTTTGACTAGTTTTTGAGTCTGGTCAAGTTGTTCTCACTAAGAGTGGAAAGTTTCTAGCTAAAGGTCACCTCGAGAAGGGACTTTTTAAGTTGAATGTAATGGCTAAATGCCCAGTTATTAATAATAAAGTCATTGCTTCTTCGTATATTGTTGAGTCATGTGATTTGTGGCATGTTAGACTTGGACACGTTAACATGAAATCAATTAAGAAATTGGTAAAGGAAAATTTGCTGAACAATGTGAAGTTTGACTCAAAACACAAGTGTGAGATTTGTGTTGAAGCAAAAATGGTAAAAGAATCTTTTAATTCGGTTGAAAGAAGCTCGGCCCCTCTAGAGTTAATTCACACTGATATTTGTGATATGAAATTTGTGCAAACTAGAGGTGGTAAAAAGTATTTCATTACTTTCATTGATGACTGCACAAGGTTTTGCCATTTTTATCTATTAAGTGGCAAGGATGAAGCAATTGATGCATTTAAGATCTTCAAGAATGAAGTTGAAAATCAATTGAAATCTCGAATTAAGGCAATTCGGAGTGATCGAGGTGGAGAGTATGTTTCTCTGTTTCAAGAGCTAATTGCTGAATACGGGATAATACATCAAACGACTGCTCCTTATACACCTCAGTCAAATGGCGTTGCTGAACGCAAGAATCGAACCTTGAAGGAGATGATGAACGTTTTCCTCATTAGTTCAGGGCTACCTCCTAACATGTGGGGGGAGGCGATTCTCTCTTCCAATCACATATTGAATCGGTTACCTCACACGGGAAGAGATAAGACTCCATATGAACTATGGAAAGGAAAGGCTCCGGCCTACTTTCATCTTAAAGTGTGGGGGTGCTTAGCTAAGGTGAGGGTTCCTGAACCTAAGCAAGTGAAGATAGGACCGAAGAAGGTTGATTGTATATTCATTGGATATGCAAAGAATAGCTCTGCATATAGATTTCTTGTGCATAGGTCTGAGATACCTGATGTAGTTGAAGGGACTACAATTGAGTCCAGAAATGCAGTGTTTTTTTAACATATATACCCTTGCAAGGAAAAGAACGAGACTTCCTCTAAGAAGACTCGTGAAGATGAATCACCTGAAGTTCGAGATGCGTCACAAGATAGTGATGGTAGTGAACTTAGGTGAAGCAAGAGGACTAAGATTTCTAAGACGTTTGGTCCAGAGTTCATGATCTGTATGTTAGATAACGAACCTCGCTCCATTCAAGAGGCATTGTCCAGTCCGGATGCTCCTATGTTGAAGGAAGTTATAAATTCGGAGATAGATTCCATTATGCAAAATCATACATGGCAACTGGCGGATCTTCCTCAAGGAACTAATCCCCTTGGATGCAAGTGGGTTCTTAGGAAGAAGTATAAGGACGATGGATCTATCGATAAGTATAAAGCAAGGCTAGTAGCCAAAGGCTTTAAACAAAGAGAAGGATACGACTTCTTCGATACCTACTCACCAGTAACGAGAATCACCTCGATTAGAGTGATTTTGGAGATTGCTTGATTAGCACAAATTTGTCTTGATTTTATTTAGTATTTTAGTTCTTTTTTATTATTGTTTTCGATGAAAGTTGGATAGATTGAGCATATTTTCGTATTTTCTTATCTTCAACTTATTTTATCATATTTTAATTATAATTAATTAATTTTATATTTATTTTAGGTATTTTTGAAGTATTTTGGTTTGGACGTAGTCGAGGATGGGCAAACGAGTAGAGTTTCTGCGAAAACGGGCCGCGATTTAAAGAATTAGAAGCTGGCAGACTTTCTATAACGGTATTTCAGTTGTAACCGTTATAGTATCCCTGGCTGACCAGCCCTGCCGAGTCCTGCCCAGCGCTGCGCACACCTGCCGACCGCACACTTGCCGACGCTGCCGAGCTCTGCCGAGCCATGCCCACACTGACATTCTATAACGGATTTCTTAAAGAACCGTTATAGAATCCCTGGCAGACGCAAAATGCTCACGAACTCTCTGTTGCGTCGATCCGAAACGCGTCAGTCGACGCTCGGTCGACGCGACTGCCCAGAAAACGCATTTTCCACGCGTTTTTAGGTTTTCTTGGGCCTTAAGACTTCCTAAAACTATAAATACCTATGTATTTCGGATTTTTAACATACACTATCATATTACGAGGGTTTCTAAGGCCTTTTGGGGGCTGACAACCCCAACAAGTGCCTTTCGATTTTTTAGTTTCTCTTCATAATTCTTAGTTTTTGGACTTTAGATTAGTTATTAGATAGTTTAGATTCAAGATTTATTCACCAAAACGCTGCGGTTCGTCTTAGTTTAATAGTAAGTAATTATTCTCTTCGCCTTTTAATTTAGTTGCATGATTTCAATTAGTTTAATTAATTATTGCTTTCATGACGAATCGTGATTGTGATTTTGTTGGGTTTATTATGTTGATTGTTTTTGGCTAGATCTTATGGGTCTAGAGCCTAGATTCGTTGTGAACCATCAATTGGGTTTTCCCAAGCGATCGTGGAGACGAATCAAAGCTCTAGAACCCTAGTTTTCTTTAATTTGTTTTAAAAGTCTTTTAATTAATTTAAATGAATTCTAGGTTTAATTTCTCTTAGATAATTTAATCTTAGTTTTAGATAATTAATGCTTAGTTTAAATGATCTCTAGACTTAATTAATTAGTTTATAGCTTAAGTAATCTTTAGATTTAATTTATTGCTCTTAGTTTAATTAATCTCTAGTTCTTAAATTCTCAAACAAACCCCCCAGTTCGCGTGTTAGATTAGTTTTATTTTTATTTTCTTATTCGTTAAAACAAACACAAAACGAACTTCCGAATCTAGTCTTCCTTTGAGATCGAAACGAGTCAACTTACCCACCTACAAGTGATCCCGTACTCTTGCGGGCGAGCTTTTTAAAATTGACAACTTTAAATAAAACTAGGTGCAAAAAGTTTGAATCATTGATGCACTGCACAATCTTGAAATTCACCAAATGGATGTGAAAACAACATTTCTGGATGGTGATTTGAATGAATAGATTTATATGGAACAACCTGAAGGATTTGTAGTTCCGGGTCAAGAGAAAAAGGTGTGTAGACTTGTTAAATCCTTGTATGGATTGAAACAAGCACCAAAGCAATGGCATATCAAGTTTGATACTGTGATGATGACCAATGGCTTTCGTATAAATGAATGTGACAAGTGTGTTTATGTGAAAAACACATTTATCTCATTTGTTATTATTTGTCTATATGTTGATGACATGTTGATTCTGAGTGATTCTAGTGATTTGATCACGAACACCAAGAACATGTTGAAAGACAACTTTGACATGAAGGATATGGGGTTAGCGGATGTGATTCTTGGGATCAAGATCATAATAAACTCGAATGGCATAATATTGTCTCAGTCTCACTATGTAGAGAACGTTCTTAAGAAGTTCAATGCGTTGGATAGTGAAACTGCACAAAAATCCCTTTTGACGATAACCTTCGTTTAGTGAAAAACAAAGGTGATCCAGTGACACAGTTGGATTATGCTAAGATCATTGGGAGTCTGATGTGCCTCACAAATTGTACAAGGCCCGATCTAGCTTATTCGGTGAACAAACTTAGTAGGTTCACGAGCAATCCAAACAGTACTCATTGGGCTGAGTTAATTAGAGTATTGCGATACTTAAGATATACCCAGAGTTATGGGCTGCATTATGCGAGATATCCAGGTGTTTTGGAAGGGTATTGCGATGCCAACTGGATATTGGATTCCAAGGACTCACACTCCACAAGTGGGTACGTGTTTACCATTGGGGGAGGAGCTGTATCTTGGAGGTCTACAAAACAGACTTGCATAGCCCAGTCCACCATGGAATCAGAGTTTATAGCCATGGATAAGGCTGGTGAAGAAGTTGAGTGGCTTCGAAATTTTCTCGAAGATATTCCATGTTGGAGTAAGCCGGTATCACCGATTATGATACACTGCAATAATCAAGCGGCTATCGCGAGGGCTTATTGCGAGATGTATAACGGTAAGTCGCGACATATTCGTTGGCGACATAACACTGTTAGAGAATTGATCTCAAGAGGTATAATCTCTGTTGACTATGTGAAGTCGAAGGAGAATTTAGCGGATCCGTTTACGAAAAGTATAAATCGAGATCAATTCTATTTAATGTTAGAGGGAATGGGCTTAAAGTCCACACAAAAGAGTGGTCCTTAGTGGAAACCCAACCATGATGAATGGAGATCCCAAGAACTTGGTTCAATGTGGCCAACTAAACTTTGGACTGTTCTATTTACGAACACTTGGTAACTAGCCATGAGTTAAACCTATTTCCCTAGAGAGCATATCCAAGTGATATCTTGATGACCGTGGCATAGGGTAAGTCTTTGACTTTTAATGACGATCTATACCTATAAAGGTGGAGTATAGCAGGATACTTCTGATAGACAAGATCAACTATTCAAGTATAGAGGAGTGACCGCCTCGCCCGAAGCACTTGCGAAACCAAGTGTGTCCAAGGCCAAAATGGACACAACATAGAACTTGCAGAACTGGCGTAAGAGTTACTATGTGAGTATCATTGTCTCGGTAGGCTCGGACTCGGAATAGTTCAATGACTTAGTCAACTAGGCCGTGGGTTTATCCGATGGTATTTCACTACGGAAAGGTTCAAAGTCAAAAGTTACTTGTGCAGATGTGGTAACGTTTCATGTGAAAACTGAGCAATTGAGTCACATGCATCATAACATCGATTTACACTCATGTGGGGGATTGTTGGAGATTTGGATATTTGGAATGTTATTTTTGGTAACTTTGATCCATCATTCCAAATATGGTAAGTTCGTTATTTTCGAAAACGAGCTTCATATTCTTATTCTACGTTGTGAGTAGATCAATGTTCAAAGTTGAACATTTAAGAAGTAAATATGGAAGTTGAAGAGGAAGTAGGATTTCCATTTGGTATATGGAAAGTCCCACATAGGAAGGAGACCCATTTGTAGATGGTTTTATTAAATGAAGTGAAATGGGAATTGGTTACAAGTTGAGTGGGGTGGGGAACCCCCCACACGCGCGCCATCACCCGCCCGCCCGTCCAGATCGGCACGGCTCGGCTCGAGCTCGGGCTCGGGCCGTGGCCGCAGCCCCGGCCCGAGGCCCGAGGCTCGTGGCTCGCGGGCTCGCGGCCCGCGTCCATACTCGCGATTTTTCGCGAATGTGGTTTGTGGTTCGTGGTTCTTATAGTCTAGATGGGCCTGGTCTTAAGTTTTAGACTAGTTCCAAAATATTCCAGTCTTTCTTGGAGACAAAGAATAGGAATCAAACTTGTTCAAGGAATCCTAATTCCTGCGATTTTCCTTCCTTAATTATGATACTCTTACAACTATAAATAACTCTCTCCTGCAGTGTATTTCATCATCGAGAATCATAAAGCATCTCACGATTATCCTACTTGCCTCACGCATCATATAGTCTTGCAATTAGGTCTTTTTGCTCAGTTGTCTGCCCAATTCTCGTTCGCCAGGTTGTTGGGTCGACTGCTTCGTCCAGCTCCGTTTGTCGTTGTATTTTGGGAGATTCATTGCTATTGAAACCGCGAGCACGTAGTTCGGGGTAATAAGAATTTTAAGGAAAGAGTTCGCTCGCCTCGATGTCTTTCGTTTGCTGTTATTTATTATTGCTGATTGATGTTTGCTGTTTTCTATTAGTTCGAATTATTCCCCGTTGTAATCCCAAGTTTACTGCTGTATCCCAATAGGCCTCGGGCCAAATTCCTTTTCCGCAGACACGTCGACTCCGTAAACCAGAGAGGAGATCAAAGTACTACGGCAAAGAAGGGAAGAGAGGAAGGGCGGCAAATGTGCACAGCCGGGAACCTAATAGCCGCTACTTGCTTACATCTCTGGTGGTTGTTGGGCCAAGAGAGAGTTGTGAAGAAGACGACAAAATAGGGGCTCTGTTTGGGGCAAACCCTGTTTTTATTTTTAAATAAACTTGAACATCAAAAAAAAAATTTGAACATCAAATTCCAGAAATTGTGGTTTGTGAATTGGTGAAGAAGACACAAATTGACTTACAGATACCTAATTTATTTATTTTAATGGCAGTGGTGGCGGCTCATTCAGTGGTGGCGACATATGTGATGGTAATGAAGGTTGAAAAAAATAAATTTTATTTTCGATGCATATATCCGCACCATTTATAATTATAATCAAAATTTAATATTCCACACATTACTAATTAATTGAATTGTTAATTAACTTTAATAAATTCGAAGAGAGAACAATTAGAAAACAATATGTAAATTAATTTTTAAATTATATAAACTATTAATTTCTTAATACGCCTAAACTTAACCGCAAGACTATCGATACGGGATGGAGATGATATTTATTTTTTATTTTCTTATATTTTTTAAAGAAGTCTTTATTCATAATTAGAAATAGTTTCTTGCTACTCATGTACCGTGAACCTGAATGCACCTTGCAATGTGTACCAATTAATTTAATTTATCATCGCATATAACTAACACATATTATCACATATAACTGATACATATTTTTTTATACAACTGATACGTATCATTACAAATAATTGAAAAATCTAAAATTTAAAACCTTAAAATGGAAATAATAAATCTAAAATAAAAAACTATAAATCTTAAAAATAGAAAACTAAACCCAAAATTGAATATTAAACTCTAAGTTCTAAATTTCATCACATATCACCACATATAACTATCTCATATCATCACATATAACTGGTAGAACAGAACGATAGACTTTTATCAGATACTAAAATGAAAAATTAAATAAAACAATAAATAAAAACTACACCTTATAATAAAAAATTAAACCCAAAAAATGTAAACTAAACTCTAATATGGAAAATTAACCCTAAATTCTAAATTTTTTATCACCTATCATCACATATATATAATTATCATATATCATCACGAATAACTCTAATATAACATCATATATAACTGAATGATAACGAATTTTTACTGTGTGCATATTATAAATTGCCTATATTTATACACTCAATTATATTTATATTAATAATTAAACTTCAACCAACAATTTAAATTAACTAATTTACTATTAGCTATTTAAATCAATTCAACCAGCTCGGCAACAATGCCCAATTACGGGAAGCAAATATTAACACTCAAAATAATCGTCCACTTACAAACAATAAAATCAGCTATTCTTACCAGAGATTTTCTATTGTATTTCAAATACGGAAATAAATCATAATAAATCTAGGAATACTAAGAGTCGTATGAATAAAAGAAACTAGTTAATCGTGCAAGACATGAGCGCCTCGGCCCTTATCTCCATCACCAGCACTATATACATAAAACATGACATGATAAATTTTATACAATACATACCTAGAAACAATTCGAAAGCGACCACATGGCGTCTCTTTGTAAAAATCTCCGGTTAGCCCGCGTAGGCGCAAGTCGTCTTTTGAGCGCCTCAACATTTTCCTCATATAGGCCCCTTCTAAACCCTTTAAGGCCCCAATCGGCGATGAGAGCTTTTCACAACATTGCTCCTCCATCACCACCACCGGCAGATAGTAAGTAAATATAACTTTAACAACTTTTTTTTTTTTTTTAACATTTAAGACTTTTTAGGTTGATTTAATTTCCTGTGTCTCAATTAAATCGAAAAATATGTAATTTACAGTGCCTGGAGATATCATGGGGATGAGAAAGGTATCACCTGCTCATTATTTGGTCAAAATTGACTCGTTTTCGATGTTTGACAAACTTGGAATCGACAAATTTGAGACAAAGGAATTTCAGGCTGGAGGTTACAAGTGGTATGTCACTGCAAAATATATTTGCATTGTTTTACTAATTCGGTTGAATTATTTTTATCACTTTATTCTTGTAATTCCCTTAAAGTGATCATAACTAGAAGAAGAAACCATACAAAAATGTCGATTAACGTGAAAAAAACAAGAAAAAGGTAGTAAAATGATTGACCGTAAATATTTACCAACAAAATTGATTTTTTTTTTTTTTGTTGAATACCTACATTTGTTTTTTCAGTTTAGGTTTATGATTTGTTTGAGTGAGTTAGTTTCTTTATTTACGGTAGAAATACATGGTTATCCAAGAAAAGAAAAAAAAAAGCCATGATTTCATATTTTTACACTCATTTTACACGTGCAGGAAACTAATTATTTACCCTAATGGTGACCTATATGAAGAATATGGCGAAGTTGTATCAGTGAAATTGGCATTGGCAGACACAAGTGCTTTGCCTGCAAATTGGGAAGTCAACGCTGTTTTCTCAATCTGTCTGTTTAATTATTATTCCCGCATTTATAACTATGCACTAGGTATTTTTCTTCTTCTTCATTTTATTTATCTTCAATCTTATTAGTTAATTGGATTGATGTTGAGTTTTCTATTTATTTTTTAATCCTTACATTTCCGTCCCCTTGTTTTGCATGATATAAATCGTATCAGGAAGAATACGTTTTGATACGATGACGACAGAATGGTGCTTTCACAAATTTATCTCCAAGAAATACCTTACTGATCCATCAAGCGGATACCTAGACGACGACAAGTGTATTTTTGGTGCTGAGGTTTTTGTCGAAGAAAATAAGGCCGCGGTCACTGAATATGTGTCTTTGAAGAATGTCAAAGTTCCTTACAAGCATGAAATTAAGATTCCAAACTTCGCTTCAGTAAAACATGGATGGGATTCTCATAAAACATGGACTTCTGAAGAATTTACTGCTGGAGGCCACACATGGTATAATTTTATTATCGGAACTGTAGTTTTTTGAGCTTTTTTTATATACGTGTAGTAATCATTATTCCGATGCAGGAAGATTAGTTTATACCGAAATGGATATGGAGAAGCAAATGGATGCATAGTATCCTCCTTTCTACAACATGTTGCCTCGGATAACTCTTGTGAAAGAGTGAAGGCATCCTCTACCGTGTCCTTAATAAGCCAGGTGTCTGATGAACACGATGTCACAAAACCTAGTAAGTCATAAGATGCAACTTTAGTTACAATTTTCGCTTTTATCTAATCAATCACAAAAACTGTTGGGCATTTCTATTGTAAATTTCTCCAAAATATGTTCTACATGCTTAGTGTTTCACAAACTAATGTCATTTTTTTCGAGAGTTTTAACGACTCAGCTAATATCTAATTACCTTTACAATTGGTGGTCTTCATATTACTATATTCATGTGTCCGTAAACTTCCTAATTAAACGCTAAGTATTTCTCTTGCAGGTTCAAGATGTTCGTTTATTGACCTCGATTCTCTGGATGATCCTAAAAAAGGCTACATTGTGAATGACTGTGTTCATCTAGAAGTCGAACTCTATGTGGAAGCTATGGAAGAGGATAGCATTTAATTCCCTCAAGTATTTCACGCTTCGCTTGAGCTTTACCATGTCAAAGACGAGATGTTTTGGTTTTCAAATTTCAAACGTAAAATTTGCGTTCAAGCGACTCCCTTAGTTTTGAGTATGATTCAAGCAATCAGCTAGTATTAGTTAACCGAAAAAGGCCTTTTAACGAAATTGCGCTTCAGCTCTTTTATAATCAAAAGATAAAGAACCTGACGAGCACCTTTGTAGCCATGGGGAAAGGAAACCAAATCCACAAGAGTTGCAGTATCCAAGCGTGAATTCACTAAAATGAAAGCATAAAATTCAAATCTAAAAATCAAGAATTATCAAGATCAACTTTGGATATTTATTCAAAATGAAGAAAAAGAAAGTTTTTTTTTGATGAATATGGGGGCGGTGTCCCCTTGTTAAGAGATTTATATTTTTTAATATCTTTTTTATTAGTCGTTTATTATTTTTGGTATGATTATATCACCACATGTACTTGTATAAATACATTGAGTCACTAATGAAAATTATTCATACTATCATTCTAATCTTACATGGTTTCAAGTCTCTATAGAGTTCAAACTTACCCTATAGCAGGCACCTCATGCTCAATTTCTTTTCTCTGGTCTCGCCGCCATAGCATCATGGCAACGACATTAGACGTGGTTTCTATCACTACTAACGCACAAATCTTGTTAAAGCTTGATTCTACCATACACTTCGTAGAGGTTTCAATTCGAAGTGTTGCTTTCCGGCTACGAATTGACAAGCTACATCGACGGTTCCAATCCATGTCCGCCTCTATCCATAATAATCGCAAATACTTCGACACCATTGGATCGCTCATGGTCAACATGTACGAGCTCGCCCTTCTTGGTTCGACTATGGGTTCGGAATCTTGTTCTCAAAGTCCTCAATGGTCTTGACGACCAATATCGTGAGTTATCGAATGTCATTCAAGCTTTCAAAATGCTAGTGTCATTCAATGAACACTATCGGCGAGCGCCAACTACTCGCTACATTCACTATCGGCGAGCGCCAACTACTAGCTACATTCACTATCGGCGCTTCCCTTACGTCTTCTAGAAACTCTGGCCGTGGCAGTCAGAACTTCTCGCATTGCGGGGAAAGGATTCTGGCTGTCACTAATCCAATTCTCAGATGTTTCAGGCCATCAATGGTCCGCCTAACCCTAACTCCCATCAATACAAAGGGCGGTGTCAACATTGCGAGGATCCGGGCCACTTAGCTAAATGGTGCCTCAATTCCCACTCCCTGCCATTTGCAGCGCACGAGGCTTTACCTCAGCCCGTGTCTCGCCCAAAACCCGCCTCGACCTATTCCAATAAGGCTGCTCAACCTTTGGCCTCCACTTCTGAGGTTTAAGTTCTTGATTGTAGCGCTTCACATTACATTACCGCTGGACTCATGAATCTATATATCATTTCATTCTCCCGAATGATGTGATCATTAGTAACGATTCAAGTTTATGCATTACTCATTTTGGCACCTTATGTACTGCGATGCCGTTTAATTTTGTCAATAAACTTCATGTTTCATCGATGCATAACACCTTTATATTTGTTGCTTAGTTGTGTAGTAACAATGATATTGATGTTTTGTTTCTTGCTTATGGTTTTTAGGTGAAGGATCATGTGCCCCAAAAATAAAATATTACCTTAATTATAAAATAAATAATTAAACAATCTCTCACCTTCAACTCATTTTCATATACATAAAAAAACAACGATAAGAAGCCAATCAAAGAAAGCCCTAAATCACAAGTCAATCTTTGCCAGGAAAATCGAGGCAAGGTCACTCTCAAAGCGTCGATATCTAGAGTGTTCTGTTTTAAAAGAGGGTGAAAGCTAAAAGAGGTCATTGAGGGAAAGTTAAAATGCAAATTTTCCTTTAAAATATAAAATTGACAATTTTCGTGTATGCAACAATAATCTGGTCAATCACATAGGTAACAAACACATAACTCATTCAGATTATATAATCTCAATATTTTAACCGAGATAAAATATTTTAGAAATAAATAGGTAATAGGTTTTTTCAAGAAATTATCTAATTAATGCATTTAGAATGGACATGTAATCCTTGTTTATTTTAAACATAATAAATAGAAAATGTTAACATTTAAAAAGACGGAGGGAAATATTCTTATTCTAAAACAGTCAGTTTGATTGGTGAGTGTTCGGGTACATAATTCTAGAGGTGGCTCCTGTGCGTAGCACTTAGTTCATGAAGGACTCAAGAGGTAGCTCACACGTATAACATTTAGTTTGTGATTCAGATTACGTAGAACTGATATCGATCAAATATCGACCCATACAATGTATTGAGTCAACAATAAGAATACAATTGTGAATGATACTGTACATAACAAATAATTTATTACTCGATTAAATAGAGTAACACTTTTTTATACTTATATAATTATCGATGTATTTAAATCTTAATATATCCAAGATATTATCTACTGACACGAGGATTTGATTTTCTTTGTTATAGATAATTGTCTTCATATTGGCAAAAAGAATGAAATACTACAAATTCAATATGAAATAGTGTTATATAGTATTAAATCGTGACATAAAGTAAGAAATATTAAATTATCTCTTTTTGGCCAAATAATATAAATTTATGAAAATATTGTGGGGGCAAATCCCATCATAATTATTCAATGACTATCTATCTACTTTTTCGAGAAATTTGATTTGACCAACAGTGTATTTCCAATACATTATTCTATTGCAATTGGGGATATCATCCCGCGTCATTGACTTTTTTCCTTCCCAATAATCATAATCTTTGCTTTCAGCCGACTTCCTTTTCTTGTTCTTGATATTCTGGTACATTGAATCTTGTTTGCTTTCAAAACCTTCATTATTATTTTTTTCTCTAGAAATGAGTTTGGTGATTGCATGTACCTCATCCTCAACCTGAATTGAGAATTATTCTCATCATGATCCACAATGATTTCATCTATATTAATTTGCTCTTTTTTAAGAATTTTGACGTTTTTAAGAATTTTGATTTATTATTCAAGAGTAGCAATTTTCGATATTAATTTAATTAGTTCTCTTATCTTGATTTTCTCCCATTTCCTTAGCCTATAAACTGATCCCCATTTAAAGTTTGTAGACCAACATCTAGTGACTTAATATTATCCAGCTCAGCCTCCAAAACATAATCTTACCCTTCAAATTTTGGTTCTCTTGACCTAGACTTGTGTATTGGGCTTCGATAGCATTGTGTTGCAGCAGAAGATTTTCAAACAGTTTTTGTGGAGTCACTAGCTCTTTATCCATTTCATGCCTTTTCTCGTGAAGCTGTTCATTTTTATCCAATATTTTTTAGTTTACTCAACTCTTATCCCCTCGATCGATGTCGCTTAAGTTTTTTGTCAGAGATTCAACTTCGCCTTATTGATAATAGTGTTCAAATTTTTGTACATGTCTGATTCATTAATTGTGGGTATTAGAGTATCGTCAATAATCTTTAATTCAGTAATAGCATATATTAATTCCTTACAATATGCCATCGTTTCTTACTATATTTGCTAAATTGTTTACTTTATATCATGTGTTCCTACTACACATTCCAATTACTTATTATATGTCATTGTTACTAACTGTATGCTAGAAATATTTTCATTTTATAAAGCATAAGAAGAAATAATGTAATAACTTTGAAAATTTATTTACCTTATCATCCGGCAAGTTTAGCAAACTGTCCTTGTTCACTTTTTCTCCACACACCAGGCAAATGCCATTTCAGAACCCTTGACATGTGGTCACCTTCTCTGAGGGTAGCTATTCTTGTATGCTCACAAAGTCAATCTTGCAATATATATTTTTTTCAAACATATCCCGTAGAAGTTAAATAATAATTGACGAAATGATATTAGTTATAACTGAATGTGAAGTATATTCCCATAAAAAATGCAGTATATCTTTATTTTTTGATGGCTAATCATGCTTCTCAACCATGGACTGAATAAGAGCACTCAATATAGTCTCACACCAGTCATACGTCTTCATCTCGTTAATGCTTTCAACGTATTGAACCCAACCCCTTGATATCGAAGTCCCAAATGTAAAGAAGAATAGTGAACAAATGGTTATATATCAAATACAATACTATGATAGTGTGTTCAACTACAACACCACCTTTAGCATACAAGACTAATGTCAATCTAGATTTGAGTATCTTCACAGTCAGTTCCTTCTCCTCTAGACTGTTGAATAAATGATTAGCGAGTTCTCAATCTCACTTCTTATATAAACTTCGATACGACTTGTTCTATCAACCATCTTAAAAACAAATCTCACATCCTTTGAATGTATCCCAATATCGTGAGACCAAAACTTAATCGTTAGCGTTTCTTTATTACAATTTAAAAGTATTGACTCTATATACTTCTCATTCTTTTTACAATTTACAGTTGTTAGTTTCTCATCGTAAATGCACTTAAACAGTAAAAAGAGAGGGGTTTTAGCTATCACGTTAAGATTCTCCTATTTTAATTGATCTCTTATGCCTGTAATAGTCCTTATTATTGTAACCATTGTAAACCTCATTTGCTCACTAGCCCCATTAAAAGGTCGATAAATCAATAGCAATTTCTTACAACATATCCCAGTTGCATCAATCATAGTTTTCTTACTACATATCGATTTGCAATTTCTCACTAAATAGTAACAGAACATCATAATTTCTCAGAAAACACTACTCGTAGTTTCTAACAGAATTAGAAAACCAAAACACGAAGTTGTTTCACACTATAATCTAAAGAAAATCATTGGAAACACTAATCATAATTTATTATGGAATCGAAAAACCAAAATACGAAGGTGCTTCACACAATAATTTGAAGAAACTCCTGAGAAAAATCTAATTGTAATTTGCTACTGAATCGAAAAATCAAATTATTAAAGTGTTTGACACGATAATTTGAAAAAAGTAGAGAGAACACTAATCATAATTTCTTATTGAATCAAAAAAATCAGAATACGAAAATGTTTCACACAATAATTTGAAGAAATAATAAAAAAAAAACCTAATCGTAATCTCTTATTGAATCGAAAACTCAAAGAACTTGCCGCGATTTTGGGTTGTTCTTCTTCTCTGTAGATTCTTCGATTGGATGCCAGTTTGATCCGTTTCTTCTTCTTCTTTAATAATTTCGCCATCTCTTTTCCCTCTCTTTTCTTCGATTTCTTGGAATTTTTCGGACAATTTTGTGTGAGATTGCGTGAGAATTTTGAAGCAAAATGATGGAGAGGAATTTTTTCAAAAGAACGAGATGGTTGGGATCAGGGCATTAAAATAACAGGGGCTAATTTTGTCAATGTACAAATTTTTTTAGAGTACTAGATATTTTATATAATTAGTTGAAATATTTAACCAAATTTTTTTTTTTGTGTGTACTATTTGACAATTGCCCTAATTGTTATTAAAAAAATTCAATTTTGGCAAGTTTGGATCAGGAGGATTCAGATTTCAGACAATGTGTATGAGAATGAGACTCTTGAGAATAGTATTAATGAATGTTTTAAGTCCATTATTTAATGGACCAGTCCATCAATTGTATAGATATAAAATGATTAAGTGTACCCGAACTTCATTCACAAGGCAGAAAATCTCGACGTTATTTACTACAGATTTCTTAGTGTATACAAAATACGGAATGAAATCATAATCTACGAATACTAGAGTCCTATGCATAAAAGAAACTAGTTTATTGTGCAAAACCCTAATCTCCATCACCAAGGAAGCAACAAGTCGAAAGTAACCATGGCGTCTCTTTGCAAAAACCTCCGCTTAGCCCGCCATGGCGCTAACTACATTAATCACCGCCTAGGCGTTATGCGTCTTTTAAGCGCCTCTACGTTTTGCTCAAATAGGCCCATTCTAACCCCTCCAAAGCCCAAACAAGGTGTTAATTCTCAGTCCGCCCGATTAGCGCCTAGAGCTTTTCACAACTTTGCTATGACCTCATCGGCAACAGGAGATGGTAAGCAAATAATTCTTTCTTTTTTTTTTTTTTTTGTGTGTGTGTGTATGTGTGTATTTTCTTACTTCCTGTTTCTTGAAATAAATTATGTAATGTCCAGATACTGAACCCATCTGGGATTTAAGAAAGACACCACCTGCTCATTATTTGGTAAAAATGGACTTGTTTTCGTTGCTTAATAAACTTGGAATTGACAAATATGAGACCGGGGAATTCGAGGCTGGAGGTTACAAGTGGTATGTGTCATTACAAGTCTACAACATTTATGCAATGGTTTACTAACACAAAATTCTGTCGAATTTCTTTATTACTTTATTCTTTTAATTTCCTTGTTTAAATTATCATGAGAACAGAAATAAAGCTCTAAAATTGAAAGAATTACATTATTATTATTATTGTTATTATTATTATTATAATGAATTACATACTAAGCGTCACCCGCTTACATTTAAGTCAGCAGTTTGAACCGCCGCCTGTATTGGTTTGGTTTTAAGTTGGTCAGGATTAGTGGCGGTCCAAAAGCAACACTTATAAGCGTTTTGAAGCGCCACCAATTGACTATTTTGCACTAGTGTTATAAACATGATTATGGCACTCATTTTACAAATGTACAGGAAACTAACAATTTACCCTAACGGGCACGGAAATGAAAAGGATGACAACTATGTATCTGCAAGCTTGGCTGTGGCTGACAAAAGTTCCTTGCCTGCAAATTGGGAAGTCAATGCTGTTTACTCTATCTGTTTGCTTGTTCCAAATTCAGAGTATTATCGTTCTTTTCTGGGTAATTTTCTTTTTATTTTCCAGTCTTATTAATCGTTGTAATTCTTACAATTTGCTGGCCGTTTAGCTTTTGGATGTTGAGCTTTTTATTTCCATGATATATATAAATTGTATCAGGAAGAACGCGTTTTCATGCGACCAAGGCAGACTCAGGCATTTCAAAATTCATAACGTGGGATGAGCTTAGGCGCATATACCCAAATGACGACAGGTGTGTGTTTGGTGCTGAGGTTTTTGTCAACGAAAATAATATGGTCACTGAATACGTGTCTTTGAAGAATTATAAATTTCCTCCTTACAAGCGGGATTTTATGATTTCAAACTTCCATGTACCAAAACATGGATGGGATTCTCATAAAACATGGACTTCCGAAGTATTTATTGCTGGAGGCCAAAACTGGTATAATTTTATTATTGAAATTGTAGCTTTTTAATTCGTCTTTTTTTATCCGCGTAGTAATCATTATTCTGATGCAGGGAGCTTAAGGTATGCCCAAATGGATGGGAAGAATCAACTGGACGCTTATCTATCTTTCTAGAACATGTTGCTTCTGATTATCATAAACGGGCGCATGTTGCTTCTGATCATGATAAATTGCGTAAAAATGTCAAGGCATCCTATACCATATGCTTAAAAAGCAAGTTTTCCAATGAGCACAACGTCAAATACACTTGTAAGTCTTAAACAATTGTTTTTAATTTCTTGATACAAAATGATCTTAATATTACTGTGTTTTATTCTCTTGCAGGTCCTGAGAAATGTTTTCCGGGATCCGGAGGTGACATTTGGGGATGGCGTTCATTTATTGACTTTGCCACCCTAAATGATCCTGATAAAGGCTTCATTTACGATGCCTGTGTTCGTCTAGAACTTGAACTCTCTGTGGAACTCTCTGTGGAAGCTGTATAAAGACAGGGATTTAATCCACCTTTCTGCTTGTATGAAAATTTTATCATTGTGCTTTACCATGAATTTTAGTCTCAGTGACTACCTGTTTTGGTTTTCATTTATAACATTTACAATTTGCATTTCTATCTCTCGGCGATTGCTAATATCAAAAAAGGTCTTTTAACAAAATATTGTAATTACCAAAAAAATAATAATAATAAACAAAAAAAAAAAGAATAACCTTTGGCAATAATAATAATGATAATATAATTATTATAACCATTTTAAAAATTGCACTACTGCTGTGTAAAAATCCAAAGATACTCTTTTAATTATCTTTTTACAAAAAAAAAAAAAAATTGATTACACTACGAGTAGTAAATTGTGCAAATAAAAATAATGTATACAGCTTAAAAAAAATCCACAAAGGAAGTAGTATCCAGTTATGTTTTAATATCTCACTCTAATGAAGCATAAATTTGAAATCTAAATCAAGAAATAATACAACAATTATATCACTTTAAAACCAATTTATTTTACCCGCCGCAGGCGAGCACCGAGCAGGAAGGAGACCGATCTTGGAAACGAGCCAATCGAGCAGGATCTTTGTGTTGCAGCATTGCTCAGTGCAAGCAAAATCTTTTTCTCATTGCAGGTAAAAAACGTGCGCGTGAATGATAACATCGGGGAAAAAATATTTCCATTAATTAAATAGTTGAATTATAAGACAAGGGGGGGATATTGGTTTATGGCAAATTCATATGTGTTCCTCTGTTTTTTTATTTTTTTTCTATATTCGAAACACGTTCTTGTTATGCAATAAAAATGGATTTGAAATCTAATAATAGTTATGATTTAAAGTTGGTTGCAAAGTCTCTTTCTTTTGGAATATTGTCTTGATCTAAAGTTAACATACTGATGAAAAGTATTCAGGTTTGACCACAAAGCGGCATTACAAAGGTCGACGCCTTACTAATAAATGTTAATAGCAACCTATTACAATTATCTACTGCCTCGAAGGTAAACGGAAAATTTTAAAAATTTGCGGCTATTACAAGGTGAGAAATAAGCTAAACTATCTGCTACAAGCTACGTCTCTCTTTTTTTTTTACCTTACCAGCAGCCTGCTTAGGTGCCTTACCGATGGATAGCTGTTTTGGCTCAATTCGGGCCTGGGCAACAACTTCCATTTGCTTCCTAGATCATTTTCATAGTGCATTTGGAGTAGGTTTCGTAACCAGGCAGTTTCGTGAAGAGCGTCCAAGTTCACTATATTTCGACATGTGATCATATTCGATTTCAACGGATTGTGATCAAATCAGTCGAGAAATTAACTTTCACAACGACCAAAGTTGCAAGATTCTTTTGTCGTTTTCAATTGAGATATTGTGCCCCGACTTTGATAAAATTACAAATGTATATATACACGGTAAATTCCGCAAGCCTGACTTCGATTAATCTTGTAACACTCAAACCAGACAATTTTACAATTTTACAAAAATCGATGAACATCCTCGTAAGATTATGTGTAAGCTTTTACACGAGATTTCGGATTTCTATTATAAACTTAGGCTATGATTGGATGAGTTGATAGTTGGTAGCTGATAAAAGAAAACGCAGGCAACACAGACAAAAAGCAACAAGCCATAATAGCTAGGGTTAGAAACATGAGCTGCAAAACTAGGTTACATCACGGTGGCTCAGTGGCGGTACCATGATTGTGCAGGTACAGTCGGCGGTATCTCCTGGCGTTTCGACCGTGAGCGCCGCGTGGTGGTAGTAGGGCGGTGGAGATGGTGACTGGAATTGAAGGTGGTTGGTTGCGTCTCTGGCGAGGACCTCCGCGCAGTGCCGCCACAAGATGGAGAAGCTCCGCCAGCGCTATCGGGCCGAGAAACAGCGCGCGCTCTCTTTCCCATCCCCCGCTCGTGGCTTTTCTTCGAAAACATGGAAGCTATGGAGAACGGGACCACTCCAATCGGAGGAATCCAAACGAAGATTTTTTCGCTAATTTTCCCAATAGCAACAACAGTGATTATAACAACATCAATAAATTCGTGGATCCGGGTCTCAGATCCAAGTATTGGTCAAACATAAACCCTAATTCGGATCCCAAATCCAAAATACATGGATTGAAAAGGGGAAGAAATGGATTGGAGGAGATTGTGGCGTCGATTAAGCTGTTGGGTGAGGATTTTGTGATTTTGGGTGACGTTGGAGAGATTATTACTACTTTGGAGATCGATGATGAAACATACGAGGAAATTGTCAGGACTACGAAGCGTACGGTACCATTTTTATTTGTGAGAGGGGATGGCGTCATATTGGTCTCACCTCCATTGCGAACAGCTTGATACAGGAGATGATGAATGAAGTTTGGATTTTGAAGAACCCTGTATTTTCGTGTTTTATTGAACTTATTAGATTTCCCATGTATTTTCAGTAATGAACAATGTTCTTTTTATGCCTTTAAATTAAGTTCGAAAATGTATTTAAAAAAAGTTATGTTAAAAAAGAAAAAAAAAAGGATTGGGGGTATATTCGGTAATTTAGGCATAAATTTTGATTTTTTATATTTAAATAAAATGAAAATTGATAAATAAATATTAGATCCCGCCACGCCAGCCATCAATTACGAATTGGATAATTTTGTACCTTTTTTGATGATTTTGCCAATTTCGTGTATGTATTTTGATAGTGGACAATATCTTGATCCAAAATTGGAAAGTGGACAACATATTGACCAAAAAAGCAATTTTCCCACAAATAACTTATTTCTCATCCTAGCATAAAATTGCCCTGAAGCTTTTGTGAAAATATCTGCTTTATGATCCATTGCTTTGCTGGCACATGCCTTGCTGATCACTTTTTCTCTGATGAAATGAAGATCCATTCCAAGTGCTTAGTTCTTGAATGATGGACAAGATTTGAAGCCAATGCAATTGCACTTAAGTTATCTACCAAAACTGTGCTTGGTTTGATCAAATGTATCCTTAGCTCTCTAAAGAGTGAATGCAGCCACATTACTTCACGAGTTGCTAATGCAAGACTCTTATACTCTGCTTCTGTACTTGATCTTGATACACTAGGTTGCTTTTTTGATTTCCAAGAGATGAGATTATCTCCTAGAAAAGCACAAAGCCCAGAGGTTGATCTTTTGTCATCTATATCTGAGGCCTAATCAGCATATGAAAAGGCTGTGATTCTGAAGCTGTTGCATCTGGTTAACTTCAATCCATAGTCAATTGTTCCTGCATTATACCTCAATATCCTCTTTACAGCTTTCCAATACAAATCATGGGGAGCTTGCATAAATTGGCTCAGTCTATTTACTGCATAACAAATATCAGTTCTGGTCATGGTAAGATATTGAAAGGCACCAACTATTTTCGTGTACTCATGTCCATTTTGTATTGGTTGTCCAAAATGTCTGTATAGTGATGGATGAGAGACCATGGGAGTAGAGAGACTGTTTGCCCCCTATTCCAACCCTATTGTGTATATCAACAGCTTATTGCTTTTGGTTAAGGAACAATCCATTAGAGGTTTGAGTAACCAGAATGCCAACAAAGAAATTGAGTGGACCAAGATCTTTGATTGAAAAGTGAGACTTAAGCTGAAGAATCAGATGATCAATAGCCTTGTTGTGACTTCTTGTTATAATTATATCATCCACATAAGCCATAATAAGTAAACAGACACCATGATAATCGTTAATGTATAGAGATGTGTCAGCTTGAGACACATGAAATCCCAACTGAATTAATGCAGCACCAAACTTGCTTGATTAAGATCTTGAAGCCTGTTTGAGCCCATATAATGACTTGTGCATCTTACAAACCATTGGAGGATTGAAAACTACTTCAAAACTACTAGGTTGTTCCATATAAAGCTCAGTATCAATGTCTCCATTAAGAAAGGCATTATCCACATGAATCTGTCTGATGGACCATCCAAATGTCAAGGCAAGGGAGAGAATGATTCTGATTGTTCCTGGCTTTATCAAAGCCTTGAACTTATCCTCCATTGTCACCTTCCAAGCTGGGCAAGTAAGAGCCTCCTGTGCAGTATGAGGCTCAATATTCTCCAGATCTGTAAAAGGAAAAACCTTTTGCTTGTGGATTCCAGTCTTTGACCTAGTGATCATTTCGTGTGTACCTTCAATTTGATTCAAAACATTAGATGGAACATTAGGTGCAGCATGATTAACATACTCAATTGGAAAGTCTATGGTAATAGTGCCCCTGGAATGGATGAGGTAGGGGAATCTGAGGATGTGGAAGGGGAAGTTATATGGTCTGTCTCTGAAGGAATGTCTAAAAAAGTGAGCAAAGGGGTTATGGCTGATGTTATAACAGGAGTAGGGTTGGTAAATTAACATTTTTATGAAAAGAAAAAGTGGACTCTTAAAAAACCACATGTCTTGTGATGATTATTCTCTTCGAGGGCAGCAAAACCTTATAACCTTTATGAAAGGGACTGTAACCTAAAAATACTACAGGAAGACTCCTTGGTTCCAATTTATGATTATTATAAGGCTTAATAAAGGGATAGGAAAGACATCCAAATGATTTCAAGAAGTGATAATCTTGTTTTTGTTATTTAGAATTTCAAGAGGAGTTTTTAATCCTAATGTCTTGCTAGGCAATCTGTTTATAAGAAAAAAAAGCACTTGTGAAAGCTTCATCCCAATACAAGAGTGGAGTTTTAGACTGAGATATGAGGGAGAGACCTACTTCAGTAATTTGTCTATGCTTTCTCTCAGATAAACCGTTTTGCTGTGGAGTATAAGAGCAAGAAACTCTATGTTTTATCCCATATTGATTAAGAATAGGTCTTAGGGCTAGAAACTCACCCCCACCATCACTTTCAATATCTTGATTTTACAATTGAACCGATTTTCAATTAAGGCCTTAAAGTGAAGAAAAGCTGATTTAGTATCTAATTTTTTTTTTCAAGAGGTAAAACCATGTAAATCTGGTAAAATGATCAGCAAAACTGACATATTATTTTAAAACAAAATGGGAGACTACATGAGATGGTCGCCAAAGATCACTATGGACAAGATCAAAGGGGTGATTATAGACAGTGTCACTTTTAGGAAAAGGCAGTTTGTGTGCTTTAGCTTCAAGACAGGTAGAACATAATGAATCAGCTTTATTATCAACCAAGGGAATTTTACAATGTTTGAGTGCCCTCCTCACAACACCAAAAGAGGGGTGACCCAACCTAGAATGCCAAATGGCTAAGTTTAGATCCCTACTTATTCTAGCTGAAAGAGCTGAGGGTTGATGAAGTAGTAGATTGGACTTTGGGCTTTGAGAGTAGGTGGTAGAGACAGGTTTCTGTTGAAGATGAAAGTTGTAGAGGCCATCTTTAAGTTTCCCTTGTGGCTAGATCCTTCACAGTACACACAAAAGGGTGAAATTCAAAAAATACTTGGTTGTCTTGAGCAAACTTTGCTACATTTGTAAGGTTCTTGGTTATATCAGGAGTGCGCAAGAGGTTCTTTAATACAAATGAACAAGGATTAGCCTGGGAAGGGGAAAATACCATAAAAGAACCAACATGAGCAATGTTCATACCTGCACCATTGGCTGTTTACACCCTGTCTTGTCCTTGATAATCTGTGGCCATGTTCAGATTCCCAAAATCATAGGTGAGATGGTTTTTGGCTCTGGAGTCTGGATACCATAGGCTATCTGCATTGCTTTATGTTCAAATAGTTCCAAAGCTAGCCATATGGGCAGAAGGGGAAGCATTAGTGTTTGACTGATTATTGTTGTTGTAGGATGTAGGTGAGTAGTTCATATCAAACATATAGTAACATTTTTCAGTAGTGTGGTTATTGTAACCACAAATTTGACATTTTGGCCTACTACTCCTAGAAAACCTTCGACCTCTGCCTCTAAAAACACCTCCAGATCCTCTTGACTGAGATCCTCTAACTCTTCCTGAGTTGTTTCTTCCTCTTACACTTGAGTTGTTGAAAGCTCTCCGGTTTCCTTGAGTCCGAGTAGCTAGGTTGACAGAAAATTGAGAGTTGTCTGTCCTCATGGATTGATTATTGATCTCAACCCCCTCAATTCGACTCTCATAAGAAAGTAAGGATGCATAAACTTCCATAAGAGTGCAACCTTGGTTCCAGTGGTAAGAGAAACAATGACTGGATCATTTCTTGTCTAAGTCCAGTAAGCAAGTGTAGAACTCTTGATCTATCTCCTTAATGCCTTCATCAAAAATGGATATCATATCACAAATCTACAATTTGCAGTTGGTAGTTTCTCATCATTAATTCACTTTAACAACAGAAAGAAACGAGTTTTAACCATGACATCGAGATGTTCCTATTTTCGTTGATTTCTTATGCCTGTAATAGTCCTTATTATTGTTACCATCATAGACCTTATTTGGTCACTAGCCTTATAAAAAGATCGATAATCAATCAATAACAATTTCTTATAATATATCCCAGTTGTATCAAATCACAATTTTCTTACTTATAACAATTTGCAGTTTCTCACTAAATAGTATCTGAACATCATAATTTCTTTGAATACAATAATCACAATTTTTTACTGTATCAAAAACTAAAATACAATGGTGTTTCACAAAATAATTTGAAGAAATCCTCAAAAAAATTTAATCATAGTTTCTTACTGAATCGGAAAATTAACACATGAAGATGTTTCACACTATAATTTGAGAAAATCCTGAAAAACCTTAATCGTAATTGTTACTGAATTGAAAAATCAAAATATTAAGATGTTTCACACAAAATTTGAAGAAAATCTTCAGAAAACACTAAACATAATTTCTTATTGAATCGAATAATCAAAACATTCAACAATAATTTGTAAAAATTATCAGAAGTTCCTAATCATAATTTCTTACTGATTCGGAAAACCAAAAAACCTACCGCAATTCTGGACTGTTCTTTTCCAAATATTTGTTCGATTGGACGCCAGTTTGATCTATTTCTTCTAGATCTTATGTCTTTTTTTTGTCATCATTTTTTCCTCTCGTTTCTTTTATTTCTTTTTCATTATCTGATATCTTAAGATTTTTTAGTTTTTTTTGTGTGAGATTGCATAAGAATTTTGAAGCAAAATGTAATAAATTGAGGAGTTTTTTCAATGGAAAGAGATGGTTGAGATTAAGGCATTAAAACAATGGGGTTCATTTTGTCAGTATACAGTTGTGTTTGGTTTATTAGATATCTGTATAATTAGTTGGGGTATTTGACAAAAATATTTTTTGTTGTGTAGTATTTGTCAATTGCCCATAATTGTTATTAATAAAATTCAAGTTTAGCATGGTTTGATTAGGATGTATCAGATCTCAGACCATGTGTATGAGAATGAGACTCTTGAGGGGCAACATTTTTGTTAGGCCGTAATAACGGATCATCCGTCACGTCAAGATTTCATTTCAATACATTATAATACAAAAATCAATACATTATACTAAAATACCAATACATGATAGTAGGGGTGAGCAAAAAACTGAAAAACCAAACAAACCGACCGAACCGAACCTAAAATTTTGGTTCGGTTCGATTTTTTGCATAATCGGTTCGGTTTTCGGTTATTTTTTCTAAGGAATTCGGTTATCGTTTTGGGTCAGTTTTTATGAATAAATACACTAAAACCGACCGAACCGAACCGCATTCTATTTAAGAATTATAAATAAATAAATAAAATACATCCTACCTAACCTACCCACCTAGAGTCCCAGACCAGATCCGCTCATTTTCCTTCCAAGTTCCATTTGCTTTCATTTCCTCTCTCTCGCTCGCTTGAAATCTAGAGAATTCTTGTCGCCCCTCATCTCACAAATCCGTCGGACCGCCGCTCATTTGCCTTTGCTTTCACTTCCTCTCTCTCGCGCTTGAAACCCAACCCTTAGTCGCCGCTCCTCACAAATCCGCCGGACCGCCACTCCGTTTCTCCTCCTCACAAATCCGCCAGACCGCTACTCCTCCTCACAAATCCGCCGGACCTCCGTTCCGCTGCTCCTCCTCTCAAATCCGTCGGACCGCTGCTCCTCCTAAGACAGGACTGGATCTACGCCGGACCGCCGCTCCTCCTAAGACCGGACAGGATCTCCGCCAGATCAGTCATCCTCCCGATCTAAGACGATCTCTTCAATCTGAGAAAGGTATTTTAGATTTTATTTTTCATAACATGCATGCATTTGTATATGTTGAAATTGATAGTAGTTTGGGTTTCAAGACTTTGTTAATCGAAAATTTTCTCAATTTTGTTAATCTATTGGCAGGTGTTTTAGTCCCAAAAAATATGAATTAATTTTCAGAGTTTCTGTGTAAAAATTAAAATAATATAAATAATTAAATGTGTTTTAGAGTTTCTGTGTAAAATTAAAATAATAAAATAAATAAATGTAATTAAGATAATGGAGAAATCGCCATCAGATCTTAACCAACAAATTTTATGTTGGTTGGATCATCAAAATCTTGCAGCTGCTCAACTGGGTCAGTAGTGATATTCTGTTTTCTTATTCTTGATATTTATATTATTCCTCAATTTTTATTTTTTTTAATTCTTATGGTTTGGGGGTTTTGGATGGATTCTTGTTAAGATTTGATTTGGGTTTGCTGAATCGTGCTGAAATTGTAATTTTCGGGGTACTAATATTATTTTTTTTAATTTGGTAGTTAAATTTGTTGGTGGAATTTAATTTTATTTTGAGAATTTAGATAGATGTTTCTTTAATCCGAGCAGTTTGTGCTGGAAGATGCAAACACTGTTAAATGGAAATCTGAGGTTGTCTGGATCTTTTGATCCAAACAAATGCATAGAGAGCTTATATTCTTTAATCATATATGTTATTTTGTTCATTCAGAGAAAAAAAAAAAAGATCCCTTGGACTTTGACTTTTGAATTTGTTCATTTATGATATGTTTGTTTTTTTAAAACCCAAATGTCAACTTTGTGTTGTGTTTCCTTTCAGTATCATCCTATTTATATTTCTTAATTATTTTTTTCTATTTAAATAATAACCAAGCTGTAATTTCATGTTGAGATGATGTTTTACTGTGATTTGTAATCTGCACAACTTTAATACAAGTTGTGATTTGTAAACTTTTGTTAATTTTGTGATTTGTTAGAACTTAGAAGATGTAAATGCAACTCTCTGAAGAGTATGTGGCGAGCAATTCTGATGCCTCGAAGAACACTGAGCCTGAATGCCTCGAAGAACACTGAGCCTCGAAGAACACTGAGCCGGAAAGAAGAGGAAGGTCATGGGAGAAAGATCTGAGGTTTGGGATTTCTTTAGTAAGATTAAAGATGATAGTGGTATTGTGGTTTCAGCTGAGTGTAACAAATGTCATAAAGTATATGCGGCTCACTCTAGACGAAATGGGACCTCATCATTAAAACACCACATAGAAACATCCAAATATATGAAAGAATAGGATGAAAATACTAAACAAACACAATTGAATCTGAAAGGGGTCACTTGGTTAGGTACACTTAGTACTTGGAAATTCGATCAAGGTGAAATTAGGGATGATATTGCATACATGGTAGTTGTTGATGAATTGCCATTTAAGTTTGTAGAAGGTGCGGGATTTCAAAGAGTTATGTCGAAAGCATGCCCTAGGTTTAGAATGCCATCTAGATGGTCAGTTTCAAAGGATTATTTTTGGTTGTATGCGGGTGAAAGGTTAAAGTTGAAGTCCTTTGTGAAAAATAATTATCAACGAATCTGTCTTACGATTGATACTTGGACGTCGTTGCAAAAAATTAATTACATGTGCATTACGGTCCACTTCATTGACAATAACTGGAATTTGCATAAAATATCATAAATTATGTTCCTGTTACTAGTCATAGAGGTGAATACATTGGGAAGGCATTGGAAACATGTGTTCTTGATAGGGGGTTGAAGAATATATTTACTATTACTGTAGATAATGCAACTTCGAATGATCCAACTATTGCTTTCTTGAAAAAAAGAATGGTAAATTGGGGGGGTTGTGTGGCAAACGTATTTAAAACTTTCAGTGAAACGTGTGAGGAAAGTTGTGAGATATATTAGAAATTCTCCTTCTAGAATTAAAAAAATTAGGAGTGTGTCGAGTGGGAAGACATAGAGAGCAAGAGCTCGTTGTGTTTAGATGTGGCTACAAGGTGGAATTCCACATACTTGATGCTAAAAACAACGGTACAATTTGAGAAAACATTTGAGATGTATGACGAGCAAGATCCGTACATTGCGACTGATTTAGCGAAACATGGGATTCCAAATTCCAGTGATTGTTCTAGTATTAGAAAAATTACTGATTTGTTGAAATACTTTTATGAGATTAGTGATATGTGTTTCATCTTGAATGAATGGAAAGAGAGTGATGATCATGAAATCAAAGACTTGGGTATGTCTATGAAGTCAAAGATTTGATAAGTATTGGGGGGATTTGGAGAATATGAACAAAATCATCTTTTTTGCAAATATTTTTGATCCTCATGATAAACTTGAGTACATGCAATATTCTCTTGGTGAGATGTATGGTTCTTAAAAGGGCAGTGTGTTATTTAGAAAAGTGAATGATGAGCTTTTTGAGTTGTTTGAAGAATATAGGAATAAGTATCTTCCACTTATTGATGAATTGATCGATAACAACCTCTCAAGTTCTAGTTCTAGTTCTAATTCTAGAATCACTGATTCCATTTCTGAGAAAGTTACCAAGATTCCAATGAATGTCTTGAAAGCTAAATTTAAGAAGCAAAAATTAGAGATTGGGAGTGGAACTAAAAAAACTGAGCTAGAGCTTTACTTCAACGAGGCTACCTTAGAGGATTCAGAGCATCTTGATGTGTTGAATTGGTGGAAGGTCAATTCGGGAAGATTTCCCATTATTTCTAGAATAGCTCGTGATATATTAGTTGTCCCAATTTCAAATGTTGCTTCAGAGTCGGCATTTAGTACAGGTGCCCTCATGACATTTCTATATTCTTGCCTCCATACCATTTACTTTTATTTTATGCTCTAGTAATTATTTCTATTTCTTTCTTTATGTTTTAATCAGGTGGGAGAGTTCTAAATGTGTTTAGGATTTCATTAACTCTCAAGGTTGTTGAAGCCTTGGTATGTGCACAAGATTGGTTGTGAAGTTCAAACAAACCTATGTGTGTTGAAGAAATACAAGAAGAGCTTGAAAAGTTTGAAAAAGGTTATTTCTTTAAGTTTTTGATTTTTATTTGTTGCCTTTTGTTATATAGTATTTTATTTTGATTATAAACTTTTATCGTTTATGTATTTTAGAGCTGCCTAATGTGGGGATCGGACAGACATTATCAAACACCAGTTAATTTGTTGGTGCTGCTTTTTGGGCGATATGGTGCTGCTGTACTAATGTTGCTGGGGTGTTGTTGTTGTGATGTTTCTGTGTTAGGCTAGCTGCATGATGCTATTTTTTTGCTGAAGTTTGGACTTGGTTTGTTGCTGAAGTTTGTTGTTGTTGTTCTGATGTTGCTGTGGTGGTGGTGTTGTGATGTTTCTGTGTTAGGCTAGTTGCTTGCTGCTGTTTGTTATGTTGAAGTTTGCTGCTATTTTTATTTGAAGTTTCCCACTTTTTTGTTGTTTTTATGTAAAATTGTTGTTGTTTGTTTTCTCCTTTCCTGATGCTTTCCTGATGGTGATCTGCAATTAAGACCATGTTTTTAATTTGTAAAACTGTAATTTAAGAATGGGATTGGGCTTGCAAATATTTTTAATTTGTAAAACTCTAAGTTAAGACGGGGATTGGGCTTGCAAATCCCTTCTTATTTGTTTCTTTTTCTAATGTTTTGTTATTAGTTGAAAACTTGGAATTGGGCCAAATAGGGATTGGGCTTGCAAATCAGCCCAACCGAAATTACGACAATAACCGACCGAATCGAGACGAATGTTTCGGTTCGGTTAACTTTCGGTTTTGAAGTCAATTTCGGTTCGGTTCGGTTCGGCCCACAGTATTTCGGTTTTTCGGTTCAGTTTTCGACCGAAGCGATCGAATGCTCACCCCTACATGATAGTACTAATACAATATAGTATAAAAATCAATATATTATAGTACGGGTTAGAGATTTAAAAATTTTTGATATTTTTAATTAATAAAACTAATAAATTATAGCAAAAATTCAATATATTATCGTATTGAATCAGATGATTTAACGGGTCATGAGTCGTCAATTTGACCTAACGTGTTTGGCCTTAATGTTTGACTCAATTATTTAAGTGACTAGTCCATCAGTTGCGTAAAAATAAAATGATTAATATACAGGGAAAATTACTTTTTTGGTCCATTATGCTGTCCACTTTCCAATTTTGAACCAAAATATTGTCCAGTATCAAAACACATACACGAAGTTGGCAAAATAATCAAAAAAGGTCCAAAATTATCATGTTCGGGCCGGATTGCTGACGTGGCAGGATTATTTATTTTCTTATCATTTTTATTTATTTTTAAATGTTAAATGGAGGTAAAAAGTCATTTTTACCTTTAATAATCTTAAAATTACTATTGTTAAATTATTAAATGAAAAAAACACACATTAATGCAGTAATATTATTAAAATTACACCCCTAAGAAAGAAATTTTTAAGCCAAAAAAAAAAAAGAAAGAAAAGGAATCAGCTTAGAGAAGTATAAATTCTTGAATGCTGTTTAACGGAAATTTCTGGAAATTAAAATTGGTTCTCGGATATGTCGTTGCTGTTTAACAGCGAAAAACGGCCGAGGTTCTGAGGAATTTCGCCGGAGAAATTGTTCGTGTAAACCGAAAAGCCGATCCGGTGCTTCATGTCTCCAAACCCGGGCAGGATCTCGCCGGAGAAATTGTTTTTGAAAATCTGGAAAACGGTTAATTTTTTCAGATCCCCAATTCTCTGGGGAATTTTGCCGAATAGTTGTTTTGCAGAAATGTCGAGCTCCTGTAAGAGGGTTAAATCAGCGAGCCCATCCGGAATTTCACTCGGTAACAGCAAAAGAAGTTGAATATTGATTTATCTGTTTTTGAATGTTGCATCCAGAGTGATTCAAAAATTTCCGAGTCCAACCCGAGTTTGCAGATTTAAACAACTTGACAACGCGAGTCCAACCCAAATTGTCACTTCTATATATATGACACTGAAACCCTTGATTTCGCGCGTTCGATCTGTAGAATTTTTGGGAAGTCAGTAACTTGAAGGTTAATTTTCCTGGAATTTGGTAATCTATTATTTTTATTTTTGCTATGGGCCTTCCCCAATTTCTAATTATACGTATCTAGACCTGTTTGATTTGATTGCAATTTCAGATATATGTGTGTGTAGCTGGATGGATTTGTTTGGATTGATTATAAATTCTCATACATACATACATACATACATATATATATATATATATATATATATATATATATATTTGTTTGGATTGATTATAAATTCTCACACCAACACACACACACATACATATATATATATATATATATATATATATATATATATATAGGCAAATACTTGGGTGAGATCGGTCTCACACTATAAGACCACTTTTTACCACTTATGTAAAATGACCCGTGCCCAACGCGTTGCCCACCCGCAAACCACCCACTCGCCCCATCTAACGCAATTATTAAAAAAAAAAAGAAAGAAGGAAAATAACGATCAATTAACGTCGACTTCAACCCTTTTCTCACCAATACACATAGAGATCCATTGCGGCTCCCAACCACCGTTGGCCGATGTTCCTCGCCATCAAAATACCGATTACAGAAAGACTTTCGATTGTTGCTACAAATATTCGGATTTGAGCATCTATGTCGTCTTCGATTTTTCGTAGTAAGATCCCAAAATTCAAGTTTATATCATATTTAATTTTCAATTTTTTTTTTGTTTCTAGTTTCTGATTTGTTTATTGAGTACAAATTTTTGTATTATGATTTTTCTTCAGCGATTAATCGTGATTCTGTGGAGATGAACGATGGGAACTAATCACTGCAAAATCGCTTCAATACAGAGGCACCCGCAAGGTGTTTGATAAAACGCCTGAATGAAATTTCCTCCAATTCTGATTTGCGGAGATGCCTGC
>BMAC01001410.1:111266-124860 GCA_014905375.1 Phtheirospermum japonicum
TTTTTTTTTTTGTTATTTTTGGTTAGGTCTTCAGCCACCATTTTTTACGGTGTCTTTCTCTCTTCTTAAATTTTTATTCTTCTTCTCTGTTCTTCTAATTTTTTTCTCTCGGGCCGCTTAGTCAGAGAAAACGTCCACCGTAAGAAAAAACAAAACCGTCTGTTCTTTGTTCTTTCTGCTAATTTTATTTAATGGATTTTTTCCTTCTGATTTTCTAATTTTGCTTATAAGCGTTGTTGTTTCTTATGATTGATGGCAGATGTCTCCTTCGTCCATGTTAGTCCCATCCTTCATGAAAGTTAAGTTGGGGAATTACAAAAAGCAATTGGTATGTTAAGTCTGAATTTTTTTTTTCCGCAATGAAATTTCCAATTCGATTTCACGTAGTTATTAAATCGTTATTTTTTTTTTGTTCATCAGATATTAAAATTATGAAAAAGTATTCAGGTTTTTCAGATCTGTTTGTTATCTTCCAGTTCTGGAAAATCGGATATGTTTTTTAATTTAGTGATTTATTTAATTTTATTTTCCGATAACCTTTAATCTAAGGCTTCATATTTATTTATTTCATCCAAAAAAATTGAATTATTTTTTAAAATAATCATGCGATGTCACTGTTTCGTTTTTTGTTAGGGTCGGTTCGGACGTGGCTGGAGTTGTTTTGAAGATTGTAATTTCATGGCCGATGATTGGTCGGTTATTTTCATGAACAACGAAGACCATATCTTCGATGTCATAGTTTTTGATGATTCCGGGATTGATATTCAATCTTATTATTATGACTGAATTTGATGATTCGGTTTTTTAAAAATTTTTATTTTTTCATCGACAAAACAGTTATAATCTATTTTGTTGTAAGAATGTAAATTTCTGAATATTTTGTGGAATCCATTACTGTGCTATTGAGGATGCCTTGATCTTTCAAAAAATTTATCTCAATGTGTTTATTATTAATTAAATATTAAATATATCCTTTGCGTGGGCATAAATTAATCATATTGATATAGTATTTCGAATAGTACTCAACAATTTCTCAGAGTAATATGCCGTGAGTGGTGATTAGTAGTATGTTGTTTTGAACAAATAGTGAATAATAACCATGTCATTATTATTATTATTATTTTTTATATCAGAGTCAGGTCACAATTTAAACAAATACAGTGAACAATTTTTCGTAATAATATGCCGTGAGTGATGTTTTATAATATGTTATTTTTAATTTATAATGATTGGTGTTTTATATAAGCATATATTGCCATTAAAATAACATGTTAATTATTAATCTTACCTTTTTATATATAATTGATTAATTGGATCAAAGCAAATCTTGGTAAAGATATAAAGCCATATATATAATCCCGCGTTTCATGCATTCGTAAAATCAGTATTTTTGATAATATAAAAACCTCACGTCAATATTTTCCTATACATATATATTTCCAAATACAACCACATCATTTACAAGGAACACTGACACGGTTCTTCAATAGAACCAAATAGGGGGCTCCATTATGAAAATCTATAAATGACATGGCATTCATTTGAGCCCTTAATTATTTTTTTCTTTTTATTTTTCCTTCATTTTTTTATAAATGCACTGTGTGATGAATGCCATGTGTTATATAGGGCTCCGTAACAGAGCCCTATCTGGTTCTATAGAAAAATTCGACACGACATACAAATTTAATTATAGAATTCATTTGTTTAATATTCAATTATATACAACTTTCTATACACAAACAATAATTGTGCCAATTATTTAAACAATTTAATTATATTTCTAGTTGACTTAGTAGAGGCGTATCATTCCACATAATAAAATATTTTGATTATTTGTGATACAACCCTATATATACATGTAGTTGCTATACCTATATTTTGTATGCTTTCTTATCAACACATCAGGCAATATTTTACAGGGAAAAAGGTTTATCACCCTTCAAAGGCTGCTCCCAAATAATTATGCTGTATTTCTAACGATTTTTAAACGATAACTTTTTTTTTTTTGTTCGTGTAGAATTTGACTTCTAATATGCTAGCTCAGAATCTTTGCTGCAGCGAAAATGAGATCATTGTCAATAAGACATGTAATGTAATTTATAAGAAAATCTTTCATAATTTAAAATGAGAAATATAACTTATTTTCTGTACTATTTTTTTACTTGCTTTATTCAATTTTCATTACTTGATAAATTTTATTATTTATAGTGTAATTACACGACGTGCCCGCGTATTACGAGGGTTTACAGACTAATATATATATATATATATATATATGTATATATATATATATAATATTTAATGTGTCTGCAAGTATGTTTTGTTTTATGCATAATCTATTTTAATTTAATTTTTAAATATGTTTCTGTTACATGTAGCATGACTTATTTTGATGAATCAATAATACATTTGTAATCTTGTTTTGCTTAAAAATTGCTTTTTTATGGGTGTACTTTTAATATTTTACTGCATTAATGTGTTTTTTTCTTCATTTAATAATTTAACAATAGTAATTTTAAGATTATTAAGGGTAAATATGACTTTTTACCTCCATTTAATATTTAAAAATAAATAAAAAATGATAAGAAAATAAATAATCCTGCCACGTCAGCAATCCGGCCTGAACATGAATATTTTGGACCTTTTTTGATTATTTTGCCAACTTCGTGCATGTGTTTTGATACTGGAAAATATTTTGGTTCAAAATTAAAAAATGGACAATATAATAGACCAAAAAAGTAATTTTCCCTTAATATATACACGAAGCTCATTCATAAGGCAGAAAAATCTCGACGTATTTTACTACAGATTTCTTAGTGCATACAAAACACGAAATTAAATCATAATTCAATCTACGAAAACTAGTGTCCTATGCATAAAAGAAACTAGTTTATTGTGCAAAACCCTAATCCCCATCGCCAAGGCTCTATATACATTACATACGTACAAACAACAAGTCGTAAGTAACCATGGCGTCTCTTTGCAAAAATCTCCGCTTAGTCCGCCGGAGCGCTAACAACATTAATCACCGTCTAGGTGCTATGCGTCTTTTAAGCACCTCAACGTTTTCCTCAAATAGGCCCATTCTAAACCCTCCAAAGCCCCATATAGGCATTAATTCTCAGTCCACCGCCCGATTAGCGCCTAGAGCTTTTCACAGCTTTGCTCTGACCTCATCTGCAACAGGAGATGGTAAGCAAATGACTCTTTTTTTTTGGTGTGTGTGTGTGTGCGCGCGAGCGCGCGCGTATTTTCTTACTTCCTGTTTCTTAAAATAAATTATGTAATGTCCAGATACTAAACCCATCTGGGATATAAGAAAGACACCACCTGCTCATTATTTGGTCAAAATTGACTCGTTTTCGTTGCTTGATAAACTTGGAATTGATAAATATGAGACCGGGGAATTTGAGGCTGGAGGTTACAAGTGGTATGTGTCACTACAAGTTTACAACATTTATGCAATGGTTTACTAACACAAAATTCTGTCGAATTTCTTTATTACTTTATTCATTTAATTTCCTTGTTAAAATTATCATGAGAGCAGAATAAAGCTCTAAAATTGAAAGGATTACATTATTATTATTATTATTATTATTATTATTAATTACATAATAAGTGCCATTCGCTTCAGTTTTAAGTGGCGGTTCTAACTGAATAGTGCCATTTTTGGTGGCGCTTCAATGCTAATAAGCGACACCTGCTTACCTGTTAAGTAGCGGTTTGAACCGCCACCTGTGTTGGTTTGGTTTTAAGTGTCGTGCGGATTAGTGGCGGTCCAAAAGTGCCACTTATAAGCGTTTTGAAACGCCACCAATTGACTATTTTGCAATAGTGTTAGAAACATGAATATGGCACTCATTTTACAAATGTACAGGACACTAACAATTTACCCTAACGGGCACGAAAATGACAACTATGTATCTGCAAGCTTGGCTGTGGCTGACACAAGTTCCTTGCCTGCAAATTGGGAAGTCAATGCTGTTTACTCTATCTGTTTGCGTACTCCAGATTCAGACATTTATCGTTCTTTTCTGGGTAATTTTCTTTTTATTTTCCAGTCTTATTAATTGTTGTAATTCTTACAATTTGTTGGCCGTTTAGCTTTTGGATGTCAAGCTTTTTATTTCTATGATATATATAAATTGTATCAGGAAGAACGCGTTTTCATGCGACCAAGGCAGAATCAGGCATTTCAAAACTCATCACGAGGGATGAGCTTAGTCGCAGATACCCAAATGACGACAATTGTGTGTTTGGTGCTGAGGTTTTTGTCAACGAAAATAATACGGTCACTGAATACGTGTCTCTGAAGAATTTCAAAGCTCCTCCTTACAAGCGGGATTTTATGATTTCAAACTTCCCTTCACTAAAAGATGGATGGGTTTCTCATAAAACATGGACTTCCGATGTATTTACTGCCGGAGGCCACAACTGGTATAATATTTTATTACTGGAATTGTAGTTTTTTAATTCGTCTTTTTTCATCCGTGTATTTATCATTATTCTGACGCAGGAAGCTTAAGGTATGCCCAAATGGATGGGAAGAATCAACCGGACGCTTATCTATCTTTCTAGAGCATGTTTCTTCTGATCATGATAAATTGCGTAAAAATGTCCAGGCATCCTATACCATATGCTTAAAAAACAAGTTTTCCGATGAGCGCAACGTCAAATACACTTGTAAGTCATAAACAATTTTTTTTTTTTCTTGATACAAAATGATCTTAATATTACTTTGTTTATTCTCTTGCAGGTCCTATAAAATGTTTTTCGGGATCTGGAGGTGACAATTGGGGATGGCGTTCATTTATTGACCTTGCTACCCTAAATGATCGTTATAAAGGCTTCATTGACGATGACTGTGTTCGTCTAGAACTTGAGCTCTCTGTGGAAGCTGTATAAGAACAGGGATTTAACCCCTCCAAGTATTTCAAAAGTTCTGCTTGTATGAAAATTTTGTCATTGTGCTTTACCATGAATTTTAGTTTCAAAGACTACCTGTTTTGGTTTTCATTTTTAACACTTACAAAGATAATCTTTTAATCATCTTTGTACAAAAATAAAAATAAAATAAAAATCGATTCCACTACGAGTAGTGGAGTTGAAACGAGAGCCGCCTAAACTGTGCAAATAAAGATAATGTAGACAGCTTAAAAAAATCTACAACTGAAGTAGTATCCAAATAAGTTTTAATATCTCACTATAATGAAGCATAAAACTGAAATCTAAAGCAAGAAGTGCTACAACAATTATATCACTAAAAATTTATTTTACCCGCTGTAGGCGAGCACCGAGCAGGAAGGTGACAGATCTTGGCAACGAGCCAATCGAGCAGGAACTTTCTGTTGCTCTCAGTGCAAGCAAAAATCTTTTTCTTATGGAAAATTCATGTCATTAAATAGTTGAAGTACAATGGATAACACAAGGGGGAAATATTTATTTATGGAAAATTCGTACGCGTTCCTCTGTTTTTTTAAATATACGAAACACATTCTAAATCAAAGAGCGTCGATGAGAGATTTAAAGTTGGTTGCAATAAGTCTCTTTCTTTTGGACTATTGTCTCGATAAAAGTTAACATACTGATGAACAGAGTGGCATTACAAAGGTCGACGCCGTACTAATAAATGCTAATAGCAACCTATTACAATTATCTACTGCCTCGAAGGTAAACGGAAAAAGTGTAAATTTGCGGCTATTACAAGCTGAGAAATAAGCTAAACTATTTGCTACAAGCTACGTCTTTTTTTATCGTGAAGAGGGTCCAAGTTCACAATATTTCGACATGTGATCATATTCGATTTAAACGGATCGTAATCAAATCAGTCGAGGCATTGCACCATATAGATTGCTATTACAAACTAGTATTATGCTCGTAAGATGAGCACTGCACATCCTCGCAAATTATGCGTAAGCTTTTACACGAGATTTTGGATGTCATTATAAACTTAGTATAACAAATGTTTTGAATTTTAAATTATGCATATATATACCAATGTCTAATTTTATCCAAATAAAACTTGATAAATACTTTTTTTAATTGGACCAGTTAACGGTAAAAAAATACGATATACATAAACGATATTTGTAAGCAAAAGGAGCAAGCTACCGTGATTCATTATATAATTTACCCAATCACCCTTATATATTAATGCAAAATCCTCCTAACCTATGTTTCTGCTTCGCATGCTTCGTTTGTCAAATAAAATATTCTGGTGCTTCGTTTGCTTATATGTAATTCGAACCTAATATTTACCTAATTTATTACTTTTCTTTTTATTTTATCTTACCTAATTTAATTATTTTATTATAGTTTTCCTTATTCAATACTTTGCTTTGATTCTCCTAATATAAAAATATAAACAAGTCATTTACAAATAGTAATTAAATTTAAATTAGTTATTTTAATTAAAAGAAAATTCACATATGAAATAATTTTAATTAAAAAAATTATGAAAATAATTAAATAATTTTTATTGATAATAGAATTTAAATAATTTTATTTTTGGAGTTTCAAATATTATATATAGGTAAAATATGAGTTATTTACAATAATATGAGTATGTAACTAAATATTAGTAATGTATTCAATCTAAACACAAAAAATATTAAATTATATACTAATAATTAATAAGCATTGATTAGACACCAGTACAATGCGATACGGGTTGAGAGTATGACACTTTTTGAATTTTTCAAAGCATGTAACTAATAATATCTAACGAATTTATTCTAAACATTAATATATAGAATGATTTAATAATAATAATAATAATAATAATTAATAAAATAGATGTTAGACACGGGTTTAAAATGTGACGCTTTTGGGTTTTTGTAAGTATTTAAATAAGATTATTAATGAATTTAACTTAAACATAAAATATAAAATTACTTATATTTATAATAACTATTAAATAGAATAGACATGTACAAGGCACGGGTTGAGAATAAATTATTTTAATTTTTTATTTTAAATTTAAAATTTAGTAATTATCATAAATATTTTTTATATTTAACTTTTGATAAGTCATTTGTAACACACGATGTTAAACAAGTATATATTAATGCAATTCTCATAATCTATGTGTTTATTTCGTATGCTTTGCTTGGATAATAAAAAAATTTGGTGCTTCGGTTGTTTATGTCATCCGAGCCTAATATATATCTAATTTAATATTTTACTTTTATTGTATCTTGCCTGATTTAATATTTTCTTTTTATTATATTTAGCCTAACTTAATAGTTTTCTTTTATTATATTTTGTCTAATTCAACAATTTTCTTTTATACTCCTAATATAAAAATATAAATAAGTCATATATAATTAGTAAAAAAAAATCTAAATTAATTATTTTAATTAAAAGATAAATTACATATGAAATAAGTTTAATTCTAAAAAAACTTATTCATGAAATAATTAAATAAATTGTATTTATAATAAAAGTTGGATATTTTATTTTTGAAATTTTAAACATTCTTTATTGGTAGATTATGATATATTTGCAATAATTGGAGTATGTAACTAAATATTAGTAATAAATTCAATCTAAATATAAAAAAACAAATTATATAATAATAGTTAGTTAATATTTATTAGACAATGACACAGTGCGAGAAGGCTTGAGAGTGTAACACATTTTGAATTTTTCGAAGTATGTAATTATAGTTATTAATAAAATTAATCTAAACATAAAAATATAAAATGAGTAAATAATAATTAATTAATATAAACTAGAGACGGTTTTAAGACGGTTTTAAAACGTGACATCTTTTGAATTTTTATAAATATGTAAATATAATTATTAACGAGTTTAAACTAAATATTAAAATATAATATTAACTAATAATTATAATAATTAATAAATTGAACAAGGCACGGGTTAACACATCCTTTCAGTTTTTTTATTTTAAATTTAAAATTTTATAATTTTCACAAATATTTTTTATATTTAGTTTTTTTATAAATCCCGTGTAATACACGGTTGTTAAACTAGTATATATATATATATATAAAAAGACTAGCGTTTGTAAAATATTTCTTAAAGTTTTCCCGCCCATTTTACTTACTATTTGTAGTATACATATTTATTATTTATGTAAATATTCTTTTGAAGATTATGATTTATATGTAAAGAAAATATTAAATATATAGAAGACTTATGTATACTTATAAATAAAGTATGAGAAAAATAAAAATAATATAATTTTTTTTTAAGAAAATATAAAATATAAAAATTTGTTTAAAACGAATATATAAATATATGTAAAGAGTTAGTTAATAAATATTAAAAACCCAAAAAAACAAAAGTAAAACATAAATATTTTCAAATGCTATAAAATAAAATTAAAAATATTAATAAAATCATATAGAAAAAAATATAAGAACTTATAATCAAACTATAAATATTTATTTAATAAATATAAAAAAAATGAAAACTCAATAATCATATAAAATTAAAGAGAAAACTCATAAAATAAGTTAAGTTAACTCAAAAAATTCATAATTAGATTCTATAAAATTATTAAATAAATCTAAGATAAAAAAGAGAGTCGATAAAAATATAAAATAAAATAGAAAAACAATAATATCAATTACAGAAATATTGTGTGTGTGTGTGTATACGAAATCTGAAAAATAAAATATACATATAAAATATATAATCTATAAATAAATCTAAATAATTAATTTATAAATTTTCAAAACCCGAAAAAGTAAATTAAAATATAAATATGTCAAACGATATCAAATAAATTTATTTTTATTATAAATAAAATATAAAAACTTATAATTGAATTATAAATATTTATTTAATAAATATAAAAAATAGAAAATAAACCAAAAAATTGCTAATATTATAAATTAATGATAATTTTATTATGTTTTTATCTGATTTCAAAATAATTTCATATTTATATTATTATATTATAATATTTATATTTATATTTATTTCATTTAAGAAATTATTAAGAATTATTTAGAATCAAAACATATGTGTTATATTTATTTAATTAAATTTATATTTTTCTAATTATTTTATTATTTATAGACTTTTAATTGTGTTTTGTTAGTTTTAGGATTTAGTAAATGATTATTCAGGATTTGAATTATTTTTAATTTTATTCCATAGAACTATTGTGAAATAAGTGCATATTATATTATTTAAATTATTACTATCTTCGTAATATTTTTATTTTTAAATTAATTGATAAATATTTGTATATAAAATATATTTCTTATATATATTTAGCATATTTCATATTTTTTTATGATTTATTTTATTATTTTATAATATTCTTTGTTTTTTCTTATTATTAAATAATTATTTAGAATTCATAATATTGTAATTCAATTTGAAATTATTTTAAGATTTATTTTATATTATTTATAATATATATAGTTTTTGTGACTTTTTTAATTTTAATTTAATTAATATATATTTATAATATAAATACAATTCTTTGTATTATTTTAGTTGATTTTATATACTTTCTCAAAATTTACTACAAGTATTATATTTTTATTAGTTAAAGGTTTATTTGATAATAGTATAATTATGTTGATATAAAATATATCTAAAATAAAACGCATAACAAAGTACGATTAAATTACAACTAGATTATTCAGTTGTACTTAAATTGTACTCAAACAGATTGATGTGGTTGAATTATAACATAATCTAATGATAAACTTGAGATACATGTTGACAAACAAGTACAACGGATACCGATATTTAGAAAAGCGTAAATTTATTATAAGATCTTTACTTTGTGTTTGAATACAAAGACTAAACAAAAAGTTGGACTCAATAATTTATAATAAAAGTGACTAATATGATTGTTTCGCAACTAACAAGTTAAACTATAATTTGACGTATAATTTAGTTTGTACAAAGTTTTTTCATATCCCCTCGGCAAAAATAAATAAAAAAGTAATACACCGCCCAAACACATCATTTTCTCCAAACCTTCACCACCACTCCAACTCTGCCATTATCACCGCTCATCACACCGTCGCTGCCACCATCAAACAAGAAGAGAAAAAAAATGGTGATGGGTGGTGAAAGGTAAGTGATGGATTTGGGCGATAAAGGGTAAAAATCTGATTCAAAACAGGGGTGTTCATCTCTGGTTTCTCGAGCATATGTCATGTATTGGAACTTTTTGATCGAACAATACAACGCTGTTCGAAAACAAAATCCGAACAATCCTTTTTTAGCCTTAAAGGGGACGTTCAGATTAATTTTTCGAATATGGCAGTTATATTTGTGTTCAAATCGATTTTTTGAACATATATTTTGTGTTCGCAAGTTTGGTTCGAATGCCTTTTTTTCAAGGTAATTTTTTTTCTTTTTCTTTCTTCAATGGCATGGCGGCGGCGGCGTACTTATGTGTGCATGTTTTCTTTATGTTCTTCAATAGACGGCGGTCATGGAAGTGGTGATGGTGATGGACGGCAGCTGGAGTGGTGGTGGAGAATCGAAGGTGCAGTAATTTGGGGTGTAGGGTTTAAGGATAATATTGACATTATTGTGATAACATTTTTAGTTGAGTGAACTAATAAATTAACGAGTTGCATATATCCCCACCCTTTGTTTTAATCGTGACTTGAATATTTTAAGTTATTATATTATATTAATAAATCAATAATATTATACTTACATCAAATGAATTTACACCATTCATTTCAATTCGCTCCGTGCATCGCACAGGTTAAGCACTAGTGGGTTCATAAAGGGCTTGTGAAAGTTTTTCATATGACTTGGGCTAATGTATAAATATCATTTAATTACAAATAAAATCTTATATCTAACTAGTAAAAAACAAATTCTAAGGAAATTAAATATTTATGAAATGGTAATTACTTGTTACTCACTAGATTCAAATCTTTCGAACTTGGCAAGTTTTTATTAGGAAGGCAAGGTTTGTTTGAGACTCGACCTCTAGTGATTATTAATGTTCCAAGTATCGAAGGGTACACGCAGAAGCAAATATATATACTAAAAATAATCGTCCACTTAAACACAATAAAAAGAAACTATTTTAACTAGAGATTTCAATTGTATACAACACGGAAATAAATCAAAATTCACACAAGAGTCCTATGAATAAAAGAAACTAGTAAATCGTGCCGCAGCCCTTATCTCAATCACCAACACATATCGAAATAAATCAGCGTGACACAATACATTAGATTCATACGTGCCATGGCGTCTCTTTGTAAAAATCTCCGGTTAGCCCGCCATGGCGCCAACTGCATTAATCACGGACTAGGCCCTATGCGCCCTTTTAGCGCCTCAGCAAATTCCTCAGTTACACCTTCTTTAACCCACCTAAAGCCCCATCGAGACGCTAATCCCCAGACTACCGGCCGATTAGCGCATAGAGCTATTCACCACACTGCTCTGACATCACCAGCAACAGCTGATGGTGAGCAAATATAACTTGAGCCTTTTTTTTTTTTTTTTTTTTGTATTTGCTAACTTTTAATATGTTTGGGTTGATTTTCTTGATTTTATGTAAAAATCAAAATAAAAATGTTTTATGTCCAGTGTTGGAAGCTATCGTGGAGATGAGAGAGGCGTCGCCTGCTCATATGTTGATCAAAATCGACTCGTTTTCGTTGCTTGACAAACAAGGAATTGAAAAATATGAGACAGGGGACTTTAAGTCTGGGGGTTACAAGTGGTATGTCACTATGCATTATCTATATGTTCAAAAATTATTTCTTACCCTAATAATTTGTAGGAAACTCATAATTCACCCGAATGGGCACGGAACCGGAAAAGATGGCGACTATGTTTCGGTAAAATTGGCCGTGTCGGACATAAGTGCCCTGCCTGCAAACTGGGAAGTCAATGCTGTTTTCTCAATCTGTTTGTATAATCATATTTCCGGCAATTATCGTTATGCACTAGGTATGTTTCTTCTGATTAATTTGCTAATCATGTTCATTGGGTCGAAGCTGGATTTTCGTCCTCGCATTGCGAACAGGTTCCGAAAACAGATCAATGGGGTGAAAATAAAAAGTTTAGTTGAAGAAAATTTATACACAATTCTAATATTATTTATTTTGTAATTTCCTATTTTTAGTATTTAGTTAGTACTCCCCTGTTCGCTCTATCAGTCGTTGTTTAAAACAACTTCATTTCCATTCTACATGACACTTTTACATTAGCAAGCGAAAATTAAACACCATTTTCTCCAACTTCACCTCTATCTTCATTTTGGAAGTGTGATTAATTAAATGCATCCAACTATCTATTTAAGAGCAATACAGTAGTTTTGTATCAATATCTATATTAATTAAATGGCATTTTTAATCTATGTGCATTAACCTGAAACAGCAACAAAACAGAGGAAGTAGTTCTCTAAAATGATATTTGTATGATTGAGAAAAAATTACAACAAGAACTAATGAAAAGAGTTATTTTATCACTTTAATATTATAATTAACCAAAATTTATCTTCAATAAAGGAAAAAAGGAAATTGCAGTCATTAGTACTACATTTGTTATTGGAAATGACATTTTATGCTTTGAGGATTTTTTTTATGCTCTCGTTTTGTTGTTGTTGTTGTCGTTTTTTTTTTTTGAAATCATTTGTACTTTAAGTGCTAAAACTACCTTTATCTGATTATWGATGTACACACCTGATATTTAAAAATTATAATATATGCATTTGTTCTATAAACAAATCGGAGTATATGAGACACAAAAAAAAAAAAAAAAAAAGACGCCCCAACATATGTATGTGTGTGTCTATTTTGGTTATAAAAAAAATCACGCAATTCTTTCGTTGATATACACCTTTTGAGTATACACTTTTCCCTTCTTCATTGTCTTCTTTTTTCGCTTCTATGTGTGTTTTTGTTATTTCTATGATGTTTATAATATTTTTTATTTACTTTGTTTCAATGTTCTTTCAAACATGTATCTTCGTAACAAAAGCCAATGAAAGTCCGCCAAAAAAAAAAAAAAACGACAACAACAACAACAAAACGAGAGCATAAAAAAAATCCTCAAAGCATAAAATGTCATTTCCAATAACAAATGTAGTACTAATGACTGCAATTTCCTTTTTTCCTTTATTGAAGATAAATTTTGGTTAATTATAATATTAAAGTGATAAAATAACTCTTTTCATTAGTTCTTGTTGTAATTTTTTCTCAATCATACAAATATCATTTTAGAGAACTACTTCCTCTGTTTTGTTGCTGTTTCAGGTTAATGCACATAGATTAAAAATGCCATTTAATTAATATAGATATTGATACAAAACTACTGTATTGCTCTTAAATAGATAGTTGGATGCATTTAATTAATCACACTTCCAAAATGAAGATAGAGGTGAAGTTGGAGAAAATGGTGTTTAATTTTCGCTTGCTAATGTAAAAGTGTCATGTAGAATGGAAATGAAGTTGTTTTAAACAACGACTGATAGAGCGAACAGGGGAGTACTAACTAAATACTAAAAATAGGAAATTACAAAATAAATAATATTAGAATTGGTGTATAAATTTTCTTCAACTAAACTTTTTATTTTCACCCCATTGATCTGTTTTCGGAACCTGTTCGCAATGCGAGGACGAAAATC
>BMAC01001410.1:130349-194960 GCA_014905375.1 Phtheirospermum japonicum
GTCGATTCGACTCTTTTTAAATTTTTTTTTGTTCAATTGGTCAACTTAGAGGACGTGGTTTGAGGTTTGAGAATGGTCAATGTTACATACCTGTTATGGTCAATATTATGGACCAAAATTAATTCACCCCCAAAATTTTTCTTCAACTTAATGATTAAAATTAAAGAAAAATGATAAGAAAATATTGAATCACACGCCACGCCATCAAAAAAATCTTATCAGTTTTTTTTTGGACCTTTTTTATGAATTGGTCAAGTTAGCCGATTTGTTTGATAATAATCAATATCACATAATGTGATAAATATAGTAGAACAAAAATGAAAATTTTCCCATATAAAAATGGCACACACAAAATACTCCACGATCAAACCACAACTAGGGTTCGAAGATAAAGACAAATAGGTGAGGAAGAAAAAGTAAACGGAACCACAGTGAAAGAAGGTTCACATTGAGGGGCGGCAGACGGCAATATATCGGCAATTGATTTAATAAGTCGATGAAATTAATTAAATAATTTAATTGTTTATTTGATTTATTGTAACTTACTATTATAGGTCTATGGTGCCGATTCGCTTTCCTAAGATAATCGTTTGGCTTCCTAAAGATCTTATGAAAATTAGTTTTCCATTATAAGAGTTTAATGGTTGATTCACTTTATTGTAACTCATTATGATTATTGGTCATTAATTCAAAGAATTGTACAATATCTGACAATGATTAGATATTTATGGTATTTATATATTTATCAATTCGTAATCAGATCCTTGAGATTAATAAGTAAATATGAGACTCCTTGAGATTAATATAAATGTGAAGTATCAACCAACTATTGTGAGTTGTAGTAAGCGATTAAATATACCCGCGAAGTAATAGAATCTTTACGCACAAGCAACTATTTATATATTAAAAATAATCACCCACTTAAAAATATAAAACGCAACTATATTTCACTAGAGATTTTCTAGTGTGTATAAAATACGGAAATAAATCTTAATTAATCACTAGAGTCCTATCAATAAAAGAAACTAGTTAATCGTACAAGATATCTCAATCACCAACACTCTTTATATTATATAAAAGAAACTTGTTAATCGTACGAACAAGTTGAAAGCAATTAACCATGGCGTCTGTTTGTAAAAATCTCCGCTTAGCCCGACTAAGCGCTAACTGCATTCATCTCGGCTTAGTCGTAAGACGGCCCTTGACCGCCTCAGCGTATTGCTCACTAATTAGGCCCAGCCTAGGCGCTAATCCTCGGTCTACCGTTGGATTAGTGCCTAGGAATTTTCACAACATTGCTCTCAAACCAGCAGCAGATAGTAAGCGAATATTATTTTATTTTCAATTTTTTTATTATTATATTTTTAAAAAAATATATGTAATGTGCAGTGCCAGAAGCCATTATGGAGACGAGAGAGGCATCACCCGCTCATATGTTGATAAAAATTGACTCGTATTGGTTGCTTGACAAATATCGAATAAACAAATATGAGACGGGTGAATTTAAGGCCGGAGGTTACAAGTGGTATGTCACTTGCAATATAGATACATTATTTGTTGTTAGAAAAAAAAAATGTTTTTTTATCTTTTTTTGTCTTCCTACTTCTGAAAGATAATAACTAAAATTTATCAAATTCTTTCGTTAACTTTTTGAACTTGGCAAAAATGTTAGGAAAGGTCAAAAATTTTGAATCATGAGTATCATTTGCAAATTTCCGACAAGAATTCAAATTTTGGCAGAAAATTAAGTTGACTTAAATTAATTGATTAATTCTCACCTTAATAATTTTCAGGAAACTTATAATTTACCCTAATGGGCACAGAAATGGAATAGATGGCTATGTGTCCGTGAACTTGGCTATGGCAGACAACAGTGCCCTACCTCCTAACTGGGAAGTCAACGCTAGTTTCTCAATCTGCTTGTTTAATCATATTTCCGGAAATTATCGTTATTCGCTAGGTACGTTTCTTTTGATTTTCTAGTCTCGTTAATTTCGTTGAAGTTGTATTTTCGACATGCACATGCAAAATACATACGATTTTTCAGGAAAAACACGACGTTTTCATCCGCTGAAGAGAGAATGGGGCTTTACGAAATTTATCTCGAAGCGAGACCTCACAGATCCACTAAACGGATACCTAGTCGACAACAATTGTGTTTTTGGTGCCGAGGTTTTTGTCAACGAAAATAAGGCAGTCACCGAATGTCTGTCTTTGAAGAATGTCACAGTTCCATACAAACGGGAATTTAAGATTCCGAATTTCGCTTCATTACTAGATGTATGGCTTTCTGATGAAATATGGGCTTCTGATGTATTCACTGCCGGAGGCTACAAATGGTATAACCTTAGTATCCGAATTGTAGTGTTTCGAGCTTTTTTCATATGTTTAGTAATCATTCTTGATACGAAGACTTTTGTTAAATGCAGGAAAACTAGTCTCCGACTGAATAGAAGTGGAAAAAGCTTATCGCTCTTTGTACAACGTGTTGATTCTGAGAACTCGCGTGAAAGAGTGAAGGCGTGCTACACCGCATGCTTAAAAAACCAAGGTTGTGGTTACCATGTCAGAAATACTTGTAAGTCATAAGCACTTATATGTTTTGGCAGATATAAACTCTTAAACAATGAAATTAAGAGTTGTACCAATTTATAATTAGCATTTGTCTCAACTTTTTTCCATAACATCAACTTTTCAAACCTATTCAGTTAAAACTAGCCTTTAACTATATGTAGCTGAATTTAACTGGATGGGCAAACTATGTTCTACATGCTTTATGTTTTATATATATTTCAACTAATTTGCAAAATTAGTCCAATAATTTGTGTTGTTTCGTACTTTCGTCGTTTAATTTTTTTTGGGTGGTAATTTAGGACAATAACTTTTAATTTTTGACAATTTTAGTCCAGTCTTTCACCCGATTCAAAGATTCACCGAAAATTTAGTCGGACGGATGATGTGGCCCCTCAATTTTCTGTGTTTCTCATTTTTGGTCAATATTAAATGACATGACACTGAACCACCTCCACGTGGCTAAAACACACACGCGCGCAAATATTTAAATGACTTTAAATATATTACAGTGCACTTGCTTACATAGTTTTTTCTTATCGATTTTCTATTTTTTTTAATGGAATTTTATTTCAAATTATCGAAAAACGACAAATCCCCAAATTTGGCCCGACAGTCATCCGTCGGGCAAGATTTTGCGCGAAATTTTTATATTGTGTGGAAAATTGAAATAAAATTGCAAAACATTAAAAATTAGTGTCATAAATTGCAACCCTAAAAAACTACTGGAACAAAGTGCGAAACAACACAAGTTAATCGACTGTTTTTGCAATATAGCGTGTTCTATTAATCTTTGTTATTCTTTTGTTAATGTCAGTGTTCTGTTGCTAGCAAAAACTCTTTTAGCTGTTACGTTTTTGTATATTCCTTCCATTCCAGAACTCTTATGAACTCTAGATTCTGGTAAATAAGATTATTATTGTTCCTTTAATGGTATGACATTCTTATAAATAATTTTCTGTTGCAGCTTCTGATTGGTTTACAGCTTCATCAAGTAGTTGGGGATGGGAGTCATTTATTGAACTTTCTACTTTGAATGATCCTACCAAAGGCTACGTTGTGAATGACTGTTGTCACCTAGATATCGAACTCTCTGTGCAAGCAGTAGCAGGATAGGATTTAATGCCCTCAAGTATTTCAATTTCCCCTTGAGCTTTATCATGAATTGAGTTTAAAAGACAAACTGTTTTAATTTTATTTATTTATTTATATTACATGTACAATCTGCATTTCTATCATTTGGGATTTTGCAACATTAAGCGATTCCCTTAATTTTGAATATGAAAGCTATCAGCAGCTACTATAAGATATACAGCAAAAACAAAAACACTATCAAGCCTATTATAATTTTGTCTTTTATAATTTTTGTCTTTGTTTCTTCAATAAAAAAGAAGCTTCTTGAAAACCATTATCCCTTTGTTATTCTACCAGTCTAAAGCTGGCTTATTGGGTGGATCGGCCCAGCCCGAGTCGTTTGGACAAGGCCGGGCCGATATATATATATATTTTTTTGGCGCAAGCTGTAAAAAATCGGCCATTATTACGTAAACACTGGCATACGTTGTACCGATATGGCTAAATCGGTAGAAGCTTCGGACTTAATTGAATTGAGCCGTACACCTAAAGATGAATATTTAATAGAATGAAAATGAACATTTAATACATCGAAAATATACATTTATACGAAAATATACATTTAATACAACAGAAATAGGAATATATTTTCATATTAAAAATAAAAATATATCAAAACAAACCTAAAAATATTATTTTGATGGAAATGAATATTTAACACATTTAAATAGGAGAGCAAAAACAATCGGGCCAGAAAAGTCCAATTTTGCCCGGACCTGAAAAACTAAGGCCCTGGCGGGCCCAAGGGCCAGGCAGGAGAATTTCAGCTCTAACTAGCACTTCTCATCACCAAAAACTGAAAATTAGTTGGAGGATTATTTATTTTTCTTTCCCAGGATCATACAACAGCGTAACAATGCCATAAAAGGAATCTCAAACAACTGCATAGTATAAAAAATAAAAACTTAAGAAAGACAGAAAGATTGGATGCATTATATATATAGTTACTTGATCTCCTCCGCAGAGCTCCCAACATAAGGAAATATACGCAGAGGCGACCAATCCGAACCTCTCAGATCAGAATGCAAACAGATATTCTTCAACTTTTCTTTTGCAGCATCAAAAAGCATTAATTCATCTTTAGAGTTTTGAAAATATAATTTATCATTGTTGAAGAGTCCGAGGAGGTAAACACCACGACTCTCAGCGGGGATACTAATTGTCCATGCTCCTCTTCTACTCCATGATTCATCGTCATTATTCCATATCCACAGCTCAAATTCCACGGGCTCCCAGCCCATCGTCATTAAAATATGTTTATCTCATAAAAATATCATCATTTCTCCGTTCGTCATCCCATTTTCCGGCAACTCGCCCAGGAAAATTATGATATAGTAATGTTTGCAAAATTCAAATCCGATAATATCTGAATTATGTTGGATCCATTTTCTATTGTTACAAAGGTGAGTAAGTGATGATAATGTATATAAACTAGTTTTGATTTTGTACTTCAAACATAATAATATAAAGAAGAAAATTTGAAAGATAGTGTGTGTGACTTCGGACGATGATTTTCCCTTAAACAGGGCGATGCATAGAGAAATGATGAAACAACACGATGTTTTTATTTTATTTCAAAATTACCATATTATGCCGTTAGTTATTTTTTTTTAAAGCTTTTTTTCCTTTTATCACAATTTTTTCACATGATTATTTGGATTGATTATAGTACTATGCTTTTATTGGAAAACTGAATCGATAATAAAAACAACAATAATTAAATTTACATGATAATAAACATGCTATCAAACAATTCGGAAGGGCGGGATTACTGTACTGCTTCTGAGCTTTCTGAGATAGTTTGTGACACCTCTCGACAACTTGTGCTTTATAAGGAACCTGCTTTTTCGTGCAAGAGTAATGTTGATCAGGTGGACATGGGTTCTTCGGATAAGGTCTCACCTTCAGCGCAAAATACTCCAATAGGCTGTCTTGCACATGAAGAATGTATTATAGTGGACGAGTCGGATATTGGCATCCAACATCGCACCCCTATTTTTCGTAAACCCGCCACTGACCGGGAACTAATTGATATAATTCACAAATTACAACAGTAGTCTTCTACTCCCTTCATTGTCAAAGATCCAAAATCCTCTCTTACTATTCACCTTATGGATTTCGCTTCTGGACAATCTTGGGCGGATATGGCTGAGAAAAGGAGTTTCTACTCCTTTACGCAAAGCTTTAGAGAGTTCTCTTAAGCGAGAATTTCTTATGAACCGCTAGTTTCCCTGTTTTTTTGTTTCCCTGTTTTTTTGTTTCTTTTTCATTATTTGCTATGTACTCGGACACTTTTCTCATTTTTTAATAAAAGCGCCGCAACTTATAAAAAAAATCAAAACAAAAATAAATACTATTATAAATATTATTATTTTAAATATATAATTTTGTATTATTACGACTTATCAACTCAATTTATCAAACTTGTATATATGTATCATCTAACTTTTGAACTATTAATAATCATCTATTAGTTCTCTTTTAACCTATAAGTTAACTTTTTAGCACAAATTAACCTTTTTTGTTCATAAGGTAGAAAAACTCGAAGGGGCGGGTATGCAGAGGCAATTATTTATACTAAAAATAATCATCCACTAAAAAAAAAAAAAGAAAAAAACTATTTTTACTAAAGATTTTCTATTGTATATAGAATACGGAAACAAATCACTATTCAACTAAGAGTCCTATGAATAAAAGAAACCAGTAAATCCTGCAAGACATAAATAATCCCATTAACCAAGACTCTATATAAAAATCATCATGTCATGATACATACGTACAACAAGTAAGAAAGGATCCATGGCGTCTCTTTGTAAAAATCTCCGGTTAGCCCGCCTGGCCGCTAAATCCGTCAATCACCGCCTAGGCGCTAAGCGGCCTTTCACCGCCTCAACGATTTACTCACTTAGACCTCTTTTGATCCCTCTAAGGCCCCACCTAGGCGCTAATCCCCAGTCTACCAATAATTTAGAACATAGAGCTATTCACAACATTACTCTAACACCACCAGCAAAAGCTGATTGTAAGCAAATATAACTTGAACTTCTTTTTGTATTTTCTTTTAATATTATTTTTTTGGTTTAAAAAAAAATGAAATTTGTTATGTCCAGTTGCAGAAGCTATCATGGAGATGAGAGAGGCATCACCTGCTCATTTCTTGATCAAAATTGACTCGTTTTCGTTGCTTGAAAAACGTGGAATTGACGAATATGAGACAGGGGAATTTAAGGCTGGAGGTTACAAGTGGTATGTTTTATTAAGAAAAATTATGTATTATGTTATATAGATTCTTACTTTAGTTCTTTGGAGGAACAAAGAAATTTTACCTTAAATTATGTTGTATCTTTTTATTTAAAAAACATGAAGATTGGAGATTACTTTATTTTATTAATTCTTATAACCCTACTAATTTACAGGAAACTCATAATTCATCCTAATGCTGGAAAAGATGGTGACAATGTATCTGTAAACTTGGCTATGGCAGATACAAAGGCCCTGCCTGCAAACTGGGAAGTCAATGCTTGTTTCTCAATCTGTTTGTTTAATCATATTTTCGGCAATTTTCGTTATGCACTAGGTATTATTCTTCCGATCGTATTAATTGAATTGAGGTTGGATTTTCTTCCCGGCGTTAAAATTTACTTCCTTTAATTTATCAGGTAGAACTAGGCGTTTTCAGGCGTTAAAACCACAATGGGGCTTTACAAAGTTTATCTCGAAGAAAGACCTAACAGATCCATCGAATGGATACCTAATTGACGACAAGTGTGTTTTTGGTGCTGAGGTTTTTGTCAATGAAAATAAGGCAATCACTGAATGTCTGTCTTTGGAGAATGTTGACACGGCTCCTCACAAGCAGGAATTTAAGATATTGAGAGATGTATGGGCTTCTGGAAAAGTATGGAACTCTGATGAATTCACTGTTGGAGGCCACAAATGGTATATAACTAATATAGTATGGGAATTTATTTTGTTATTGAGTTTTATGTAATCATTATTCTTGACACCAAGAATGTGCTTATGTTAAATGCAGGAGGTTTTTGGCGTTCTTAAATGGAGGTAGAGAAGCAAGTGGGCGCGCATTAGGTCTCTCGGTAGTGTATGTTCCTTCTGATAACTTATGTGAAAGAGTGAAGGCTAGCTTAACCATATGCTTAAAAAACAAGGCGTACTCCGATGAACACCACATCAAAGCAACTAGTAAGTCTTAAGCACTTTATTTAATTTGGTAAATATTAACTAATGTGGCAAAACGAGAGCTGTAACTCAAGTGGTATCATTTATCTAGTACCTTACAACTTATTCGGTTCTTAATATCCTCTCTACTCCACTCCGACCCAACTAGTTAAAAAACTAATTGTGTATTTGCCCCATAACTTAAAAATTCATTTAGGTATATGTAACACATGCGTTGCGTTTCACAAACTTGTGGGTTATATATATTTCAAGCTGATTTTTCTTACATAGTTGAGATTTTTTTTTTTCACGTCCGTCTCTTTTTTGCTAGCGAAAAATATTTTAATTTAACGTTTATATAACCTTGTATATTCCTTCCATCGATCCCTCTTGTATATTCCTCTATCTATATACTATTTTTAGTTAATTGTATGACATTTTTATAATTTTACATTTTATGAGTTTGATCCGCATGATGAATTTGAGCATCATGTTGGGTGCATCAATTTAATGTTTTAGATAGTAGTATAGAATTACGAGGAAGAAGAGTTTAGGGATAGAATAGAAAATAGTGTTGATCTCAATGGATGAAATAATACTTAAAATGGTGCTTAATATTTCTCGTCTAATGCTAAATTTACCTGTGCAGCATCTTATTGGTTTTCAGCCTCTGCGAGAGGTTGGGGATGGAATTCGTTTATTGATATCGCCTCCTTGACTGATCCTTCCAGAGGCTTCATTGTGAATGATTGTTGTCGTGTTGAAGTTGAAATCTCTGTTCAAGCTATAGCAGGATAGGATTTAATCCCCTCAAGTATTTCAACTTCTTGAGCTTTATAATGAATTTTACAGGATGGCTAAAATTTTCATTTTTGACATGTACATTTTTGCATTATTATCTTTCGAAATTGGCTTACATCAAGCGATTCCCTTAGTTTGTAATATGAATCATGCAAAGTTTAGTATAAGATAGCCAAAAGACAATCAAGCTTATTATATTATTGTCTTTTACATTGAGAAAGTACTTTTTTCTTAAACAAACAACGCAACAAAAAAGGGTGTTTAGTGACTTTTTTTTTCTTGATTAGAAACACTTATAAGCGTGACAAGTTATTTTACGTACGCTTATGGAAGTGTCATGACTTGCGTTGTTAAATTTGATGTCACGAATTTATTCGTGACGCAAGATGTATGCATAGGTAAAACGCAATTTTTTTTTTCCTATTGCGTTATGAATAAGAGTTTGGTGCCGCTATTTCTTTTGACATGGGTACTAATAAATTTTGGTGTCACTAAATAAACAACAATTTTAATGAAATGGTCAATTTCAAGACATAGGGTTATTATGAATATGACGTTTTTTGAAATAAAAATCTAGAATGGAGTCATGTCTAAGTTAAATTTGCGACAAATATTTCACTGACGACCTAGATCCGTCGGTAAGTTATTTGCCGAGGGAGTGCCGACGGATATGGCTGTCGAAAATGCAATTTTTTTAAAATTTTTTTTGATAGTGTGTTTATGCAGATCAGAAAGTTCATTTGTCGTAGCTTACTGAATATGCACAATAGTATATAAAAAGTTGTACAGCATATATTATTAGATTCTCACAACCCTCGGTGGAAACTTAAAAAGATGAAATTTCCAAAAAAAAAAATGTGCATTTGGGGTACGAGCTGGGAAGTTCTTGGGATACATGGTCACAGAGAAGGGGACAGAGGCTAACCCAGAGAAAATCAAGGCCATCATGGATATGCAGCCCCCGCAGAATGTTAAAGAGATGCAATGTCTGGTGGGGCGAATGGCAGTCCTGAGCAGGTTTGTCTCCAGTTCGGCAGAGAAGAGCCTGCCATTTTTCCGAGCCCTACAAAAAAATCTCGATTCCAATGGGATGAGGAATGCGTAACAACATTTCACAAATTAAAAGAACATTTAGCTGGTGTGTCGTTGCTCACTAAGCCGGTCGTGGGTGAGCCCCTTGTCTAATATATGTCTGTGGGGAGACAAGCAGTGAGCACGATTTGCTTAGTGAAGAGGGCAGAGCACAAAAGCCAGTGTATTATTGGAGTAAGGTATTGCATGAAGCCGAGATCCGATACGTAGAGGTGGAGCGAGCTATGCTATCTCTAATTGGTACAGCTCTCAAGCTTTGACCATATTCTCCATAGCACAAAATAATAGTGAGAACTAATCTACCATTGAAGACAATAGTGAGCAAACCGGAGGTCTCGGGACGCCTAGTAAAATGGATTATTGAGCTCAGCGAATTCGATATACATTTTGAGGGAATAACATCGATCATGGCTCAGGCATTAGCAGATTTCATGCAAGATATGACCATCTCTCCTGAGGAAAAAGGGGAATAGACTTTATATACGGATGGCTCAGTGGGAAATTTGGGGTGTGGAGCAGGTATTGTGCTGATAGATCTAGAAGGGACTGCTACAGAGTATGCAGCACGGATGAATGATCTCATATCTAACAATGAAGCGGAGTACGAGTCCCTGTTAAGAGGGATACAAATGGCAAGGGAGCTCGGGGCAGAGTGAATAAGCACACGGGTGGACTCCCAATTGGTATACAAGCAAATACAGGATGAATTTGACATAAGGGAGGATCTCATGAGAAATCAAGTACCCCAGTTTCATGAAATGGCTAGATCTACTGATGCCTTAAGCGTGCTCCAGATCCCGAGCGGGGAAAATAGAAAAGCAGATTATTTGGCTAAAGTGGTCAGCTCAGCGACAGATTGTCAGGAAAGAGTGATCACGTTGTTAATGGTGCATCGAGAGTCTATAGAGGATGATTCGCATGAAATTTTCTTGACTTTTTTTTTATATATTTGGGTAGTATTTTAGTTGGACTTGTTATTGAATTCAGTGTAAGTTGGATAGATTGAGCATATTTTCATATTTATGTGTTTCCGACTTATTTTACCATATTTTATTATTATTTTAGGGATTTTGAATTATTCTGGTCTTACGATGGACGAGTGTGGGCCCGCGAGTTGAGTTTCTACAAGATTGGACCTCAATTTGGCATATTACCGGCGACACATGGTGCGCTGTCCACACCCGGTTACCTAGTGTTAGCACAATTTCAGGATTTTAGAGCCCTCGGCCCATAAAATGAACAGACCCACTTCCATGATTTTAAAAGGAGAAGCTCCCAGCAGCCAGAAGTAGTTCCCAGTGCCCTGAATTCCTCTTTCTTTGTTCTCAAACCTCTTTGATTGACAACCCAAGAGTGTTCTTCATTTTCTTTCTTCTATCTTTACTTCTCAAACTCTAGTTTCTCAGTTTTAGTAGATTTTAGATAGTTTAATTAGTTTTAGTAGATCTTAGATTAGTTAATTAATGGATCTTAGTTTAATTCATTGATTGAACGATCGGTTAATTAGTAAGTTTTTTCAATTTTCTTTGCTTTATTAGTTCTTTATTGTTTTAGATTTACAACATTGAATATGTTGATGATTGTTACTTAGATCTTACGGGTCTAGTGCCAAGATCATTTAGAACCATCAATTGGGTTTGTTCAAAATCTACAATTTGAGATTGTCAACCCTAGCTTGTAGGTAAAGTGTTTGATGAAATGCCCAATTTGTAGTGGAGAGGATTTTAGAGCCCTAGACCCTTGTTTTCTTAAATCTTTTCAAAGTTTTTTGATTTCATTGTTCATCGTTTGAATCAACGTATTTATTCCGAATGTTTAGATTAGCTTTTTAATTAATTTTTTATTCGTGAAATCAAACACAGAAAGAACCTCTGATTATTTTTCCTCAAGAGATTCAACTCGGTTTAACTTGTCAACCTACAAGCGAATTCGTACTCTTGCCAACGAACTTTGTAAACTTGACATACTTATATTTAAAAAGTAGGTGTAGAAAGTTCGAATCAAAGGATGAAGTAAATGAGTTAGAAGAAGAAGGGGATTGGCGTACACTCGTTAAAGCATACCTGGAAAAGGGAGATTGTCCTGATAACAAGAAGGATGCAACAAAGATACGGGTCAGGTCGTCCCGATTTTACGTAGACAAAGGAGAAAAATTTAAGAGGGGTTTTTGACAACCCCTCTTACGATGCTTAAGCCCAAAGAGATTCGCTTATGTTCTAAAAGAAATCCAAGAGGGATGTTGTGGTAATCACATGGGCACTAGGGCGTTAGCAATCAAGGAAATGAGGGCAGGTTACTTTTAGCCACAGTTGCGGCAAGATGCATAGACTTTTGTGAAGACATGTGATCGATGCCAGAGGTACTCCCACCTTATGCATCGGCCAATGCAAGAGCTCATGACAATGAGCTCTCCTTGCCCTTTTTGAAAAATGGGGAATAGATCTGGTTCGACCTTTCCTTCTAGCCTCAGGCCAAAAGAAGTTCCTGGTCGTAGCTATAGATTATTTTATCAAATGGGTAGAGGCAGAGGCAATAGCTAAAATCACAGAGGAAGTGGTCATGCAATTTATTTGGAAGAATATTGTGTGCCAGTTTGGTACCCAAAGAATACTCGTGTCAGAAAATGGAACGCAATTCATGGGAGCTCGTGTACAAGCTTGGTGTACAAAAATGAAAATAGCGCAACACTTCACATCTGTATACCACCCCCAGGCGTACGGCCAGGTCAAGGTGGCTAATCGCATCTTGGTTCAAGGGGTCAATGTGCGTATAGAGAAGTCATGAGGTAAATGGTTGGAAGAGCTCAGCTCAATCCTGTGGGCATATCGAACTAATCCCAAAGAGAACACGTGAAAAATGCCGTTCAGTCTGATATACGGCACGGATGCTGTGATCCCTGCAGAGATCGAAGCGAAAACCAACAGAATACAAAACTTCGATGAAAGGCGGAACAAGCTATTGAGGCAGGATGCATTGGATTTAATAGAGGAGAACAGAGAGCGGGCTTCCTTAAAAATGGAGCATATGAGGGGGCGGACTAGAGCAACCTATAATAAGTCTGTGGTCAAGCAAAAATTCCAAGTAGGAGACCTGGTTCTCCGATGGGCCGATTTGGGCAAGACCCGAGAAAAATTAGATGCTACATGGTAGGGACCGTAAAAGGTCACAAGGATTCTCGCGGGAGGAGCTTATGAACTTGAAAATATGGATGTAGTTAAACTGCCATGAGCATGGAACATAACAAATCCGCAAATGTACTATGTGTGAAGCTAATTTACCACTGTTGTTTATAAGCAGAATTGTGGTTAATTTAATTTGTGTTTCAGAATGACCTGAATTGATTAGTAAGTCAAGGGGAGCCCCAAAAATAGGCCCGATTGGACAAGGGGTGGATAGCCCTAAAACACTTGGATTGATTGGTCATTCAAGGTTAAGAGCCCGCAAAACTTGCCCAATTGGCTGAGGGGTGGATACCTTAAAACACCTGACTTTGATTGGTTAGTCAAGGGCAAGAGCCCCAAAAATTTTGCCCAATTGGCCAAGGGGCCGATACCCCTAAAACACCTGACCTAAAATGGTCAGTCAAGGGCAAGAGCCCCAAGAACGGGCCCGATTGGCTTAAGGGTGGATACCCCTGAATACCTGACCCGAGTGGTCAATTAAGGGTAAGAACCCAATAAATTGATCAGGGGAAAACACCTCTTTTATCTAACGAATACCTTTATGGGTGATTAGATAATCTCAATTATAAAGGTTTATGAGTCCGAGCACGATATAAAAATGTGAATACAAACCAAAACTCAGTTAAAAGAAATTCTAAATATCAAGAATCACAAGGAAATGCTTGCATTATTTGATTAAAAAAAAACACCAAGTATAGCCCCATGGGGTTATCATGAAACGAGAAGACCAGGCCTCAGGATTGAGGGAAATTCGTACAGAGCATCTGTGCATTAATTTAGAGATCGATCGGAAGAGTTTTAAGGATGGGATGATGAGGCCCCTCCTATCTCCAGCTAAGACTCAGTGAATACGCCCCAGTTCTTGCTCGATTTCATAAAGGCAAATACGATACTTATCGACATGCTCGGTTTCATTTTGGGTTTCACCAACGATGGTAGATAAACGGCACACCGATGTGAGTAGATTGGCACACTCCTGTTGGAGTTGCCGGATCAATTGGTGAAGCTCGAACCATTCACGTTTATAATGAAATTTCTTCTGCCTTTTTCTCTCCAGAGTTTGCGTAGCTGGGAAACTTTTTCACGAAGGTTAGCATTTTACTCTAAAAGGAGGAAATTTTCGTTGAAATAAGAGAGGTTCTTCTTCTTGAGATTATCTATCTCCTCAATTAAAGATGTAGACGCCATAGTAGTAATGCATAAACAAGAAAAGTTGTTTATATAAGGAAAAGAGAGAGTACATAGTAAAAAGGTTTTTTAGATTTGCGAAAACCCTAAAATTTACAAAAAGACAAAATTAACTAGATCTGAAATATTTTTCATAACAAAACAAAGCAAAGCATCCAAGAGAGAAGGAGAATAGGCCTACGCCTCGTAATCTTCAGTGCTCAGTTTGCCGCCGCCCTACCTAGTCACCCTGAAGACCTCCCCGAAGTCTTTCTCATATTGGGACCATCTCTCTAGCTCGCTCAGACCAATGAAGGTCGGGGAGGGGGTGGTTGCTGGAAGAGCAAGGTTCAAGACCTACTCTGAGCGAGAGGAGGGGCCTTGGTCAGGAGCATTGAAGACCTGGAGAATGTGCTGGGCAAACTCCAGGGTGCAGAGCTTGTGAAGGAGATCATCCTCCTTAACAAAGGTTAGACCTGTAAGCTCAGGTGGATCCTCAAGGATATTATCACGGTTGAAGGTGGTATAGGGGTTCTCTTTGGACCACTTCTCGTAGGCGCCCTGCCCGAAATTGTAGTAGACTTCAGCTTCTGAGATGAGAAGTTCCCATAGCACTTTTGAATGCAAAAAGGCTCGCCTAGTTACCTCTCGGGTTTTACAATAAGTTTCAACCCCTCTTCCGAGTTAAGGAACTCGGTTTGCCCCTCATCCCGACCTTCGGATAGGCCCTCAATACGAACCTCAGCAACTCACTTTTTTGCCTATTCTTCTTGAAGAAGCGCTTCAGCTCGGGCCCTCCCCTCTCCTTATTGAGCTCTCTTTAGCTAAACCTTGGAGCTCTACCCAGGACCTGAGTCCTTTCATCTTGACTCCTCTTTTTCTGTAGAGACTCACCAGCCTTAGCTAGGTCGGCGTTCATTAGAGAACACTGAGCCCGAGCAACCAGGATGGCCCTCTTAATGGCGGCTCGATACAAACAGAGTGATGAGAAGTAAAAAAATGAGAGATAAAGAGATATTGGGGAGGGAGAAATAAAAAAAAGACAGTTACCCTTGCTTCATCCTAGCAAATAGATTCGATCAACTCGGGATCTGACCATTTCGCCAAGGTGCAGCGGTTAGAGGAGGGGCGATGCCCTTGAACAACTTAGACTGCCACCTCTCCGGGGCAATCTAGGACATACATGCTAGTAAACACGTTTAGGTTTGGGTTTGCCACCTTGGACCACGAAGGTGCAACCCCTTTCCCAGATCGGGCTCATTTGCATAGGGCGAGCGCTTGCTCGTCCCTTGATTCAGAGTAGAACGTTAGATTCGGGTCTGACTGGTCCCTTTAGCATGGCCATTTCCTCTGGTCTAATCGATTCTCCAGGCCTGGCCGGCTCTTCGAGAGGACTTTCTTCTGCCGGTGGAGCAGACTTTTGTTTACGTGTGGCCATCATATTTTTCATCATGGTGACTGCAAGAGAATTTATGAAAAGGGTTAACAATGGAAATACGAAAGTAATACTTAATTCTTGGTATATGAAAAGGGATAGCTCTTTTAATATACTGATCTCAGGAGACAGAGGGCCAGTCTTCTCGCTAGAATTGAAGAAGCTCAGGACGGTGGGAGTGAGGATTTTAGATAGATGGAAGAAATTTTCATTTAAGGCTAGGATGATCTTTTTTAGAGAAAGAGGTTGTTCTCCTCTGGTTAGATGAGCATGAGCAGGAAGAGTGCTGATGGATACCGGAGAGAAACCCCAGTCATCTGAGTAGTGAACAAAGAAGAAAAATTTCCTGTAGGCCTTATTGGAGGAAGGGTTACCTGTCAGAAATTGAAAGTCGGCTCAGGCCGATAGGTAGAAGAAGCCGTAAGACGAGATTTTGGCCTGAAATAAAAATAAGAATATCTAGGTAGTGGGGATAAGCCCAGAAAATCGCGTTGCTAGATGAAACCCTATGATTATCCTAAAGATGTTAGGTACAAATTGATGTACCGGAATCCGGTACAGCCGGGACACCGCCAGTATGAAAGGGTGAACGGGAAGACTAAACCTGGCCTGAAATTGGTCGGTGAAAAAAAGTTAAATAATCAGATGGCGGCTAAGATGCACTTTTACCAGCATTAGGACTGATAAGAGAAAACTCATCAGAGATATGGAATCTGGTTCTCAGCTCTTCCAGATTTCGGTCACTAATGGTGGAAATAATATTATTAGGGCCGCCGTCCTGAAGAAGAGAATTTCGTTAATCAAAGCAAGTTAAGGATAACGTTACAGAGGAAGACGCTGATGAAAGAGTAATTTTAGTGGTATAAAAGGTTCATTGGTGTGGTAGTATCGGAATTCGATTTAATTGACGAATCAAAGTGTTTATAGCTTTAAGAAATAAAAGGAAAATGAAAATAAAGCAATTAAACTAGGAAATGAAATTGCAAATTGGTCGTATGCCTCGTCGTATGCCTCGAAACTAAAAAGCAAAGAAAATAAGCAAGAACAAGCAAAGTTTCATCAAGTACAAGTAGACTAGCCTAGAGTACAACCATGCTTGCATGAACATAAAATATAGAAAAATGCAAATTGACATAAAATCTAGAAAATAAAATACTAAATAAAGCATATGAAATACTCTAAATAGAAACGATCCAAGACTCGATCTATGATCTAGACGTGTCACTCATCTAGATTTAATGGATGATTCACAAGATCAAGCAACAATTCTAATAGCTAAGGCAAAAATCATAAAATGAAGGACAAGCATGAAACATATGAAAATACTCAAAATACAAACGATCAAGTACTCGATCTATGATCTAGATGTGTCACTCATCTAGATTACATGGACGATTCATATGATCTAACAAGAAATCAAATAGCTAAGGCAAAAAGCATAAATTGAAGAACAAGCATGAAACTAAAGAAAACCTTACTTGAATTTAAAAGGGAATCCAAAAGCTTGAATGAAATTACAATCAAAATAAAATCCAAGGGAGTACTTGAATTCTTCTTGAGCTTACAAACCCAAGAAAATCTTGAAAATTAAATCTAAAATCTAGAGAGAGAATTTTTAATCCCAAACCCAAGCTTGGGTTGGGAGGAATGAGAGATGATTTCTAAAAATGAGAGTTGGGTCCTATTTATACTAAGTTTAATTGGGTTTAAATGGGTCAATTTGGGCTTTAAAGGCTTAATTTCTCAGGTTTGACCAAGTTTAACCCGAAATGGGCTACCTAGCCACTTGGCTTGCCCGTTTGGCTTGGTTGGCTCGATCTTGAGCGTCCATGGCTCGAGGTGGCTCAATCGGGCGAGCCTGGGCGTGGTGGGGCTAGGTGGGCATGCACTGGGCGCTGATTTAGGCATTGCTTTAGGCGGGAATTTAGGCTCTAGTTTGTTGCCTAGGGGTGCTGCTGGGTGCCAGTTTGGGCGCGAATTTAGGAAAGGCTAGACCACCATTCAAGAATGTTTGCCATTTTGGAACTTCCTCTTGGCACCGATTTAGGCATTTAAATAGGCAAGGCTGGGCTTGAGTTTTGGCCTCCATGCCTTAGCTTGAATTCAAATCATTAAGACACCTATTAAATGAGAATTTTAAATATCGAAACCCAAGAATTACTCCAAACCTCCAATTAATTGAAGCCATTTAACCCAATTAAATATAAAATTAATCAGAAGCACGAAAAACAACAAAACGAAAAAACAAACGAACAACCTAACAAAACTCAATTAATAACTACTAAAATTAACATAGAACTCTAAATAAAAACACTAGAAAGACACCACAATTACATGAAAAACAACCACCCCACACTTATCGATTTGTTCATCCTCGAACAACGAAAAGAATCGAGAATGTACATGCAATGAACATTATGTGAAAAGAAAAATCCTTATGCTTATACTTATTTATATGATGAAAGTATCAACAAAAACTCGTTATTGTCAAGCGTTGCTCGTATTACTCTTTCTCAAATTAAAACCAAATCGATGGCTTCCTCTCAAATGTAATTTTGAGGGTGTTCGCTCAATTCACTCAAGTGTGTTTTATATGGGACGTGTACACACTCGAATTGGACAATGCATGCACCTCGACAAGATTTGACAAATCGTAAACTCAAAATTATCCATTGTACATGACCAAACAAGAATCGAAAGAGGTCTTTATTTTGGGTTGTAATGTTGGCTCTTTGGTAAGATATGGAATATCTGGATATAGTGGCTAACACACGATCAAACGTGATCAATAACATACAAAATCCTAGCTTCTAAAACCCAAAGCTTATGACTGCTTCTCCTTTCCCGAATTCCCAAACTTTCGTTCGAAACCCTTTCCTTCACTCACACACTTTCCCGACTTTTATGTCTCAACACTTGGAAGCTTATTGAATCCCGAAACCCACAATTGATTTCCCTCACATTTCTAGTAAACTAACAACATACTCTCTCACCTCACAATATATGAAGATATAAGAGCTAAAAATGAGCTCGGCTAACAGGAAACGGGGTATAGGCTCAAGGGGGCTCATTTGGGATATTTTAAGTAGCTTATATATTTGGATACGGCCGGAATAAGGGTGATATATGTGCCTCGAGGTCATTTCCAAATCCAATCATGTACGAGCAAAACCAAGCCACCTCAATGCAATTTCCATAAAAATGCAAGCATGCCGATAATTCACACAAGGCTACTCACTAGTCTGCACCGGGTTTTGGAAAACAAAATAAAAAGAGCTTTTAGAGATTTGCAATCTTCTCATGAGCAAATGTTGATTATACATATATAGGCGGGTTTTGGATGAACCACAAGAATTCAACTCGTCACACAAGAGGCCATAAACATGTAAAAACCCGACAAGTAAACTATTCAAACTTCCAAGCATTTGGTGATTGCTTAACAATGTAATAAAGACACAAAAACGACTCAACCATATAAATGCGCAATTAGTAAGCATCACTTCTATAAGAATGCATCACTTCGCCAAGGCTCAAGTTAAGAAAGATAAATCATGCTTTGTAACCATTCAATGCCCTCATTTCATTTTAATGAAAAATCAAGTAAAACGAGGGTGAAATAGAAACTTCCTTGACCGAGCGAGTTTGGGTCGAGCTCGGTGGGGTCCACTTAAGCGTTAATTGACGTCAATTAAAAGCATGAATAGAAAGAGCAATAAAAATTGACTTCAAAGTTTAAAACTTTACGGAAAATAACAAGCAACAAAGTATAGATCTAGGATTAAGCATGAAACAATGCATGAAAATAATATACTAAATAAAGCATATGAAACACTCAAAATAAAAAGGATCTCAGACTCGATCTATGATCTAAACTTGTCACTCATCTAGATTATGGAAGATTCACAAGATCAAGAAACAATTATAATAGCTAAGGCAATAAGCATAAAATGAAAGACAAGCATGAAACATATGAAAATACTCAAAATAAAGACGATCAAGTACTCGATCTATGATCTAGATGTATCACTCATCTAGATTCCATGGATGATTCACAAGATCTAACAAGAAATCAAAAAGCTAAGGCAAAAAGCATAAATTGAAGAACAAGCATGAAACTAAAGAACAACTTACTTGAATTTAAAAGGGAATCCAAAAGTTTAAATGAAATTACAATCAAAATAAAATCCAAGTGAGTACTTGAATTCTTCTTTAGCTTACAAGCCCAAGGAAAGCTTGAAGATTAAATCTAAAATCTAGAGAGAGAATATTTTATCCCAAACCAAAGCTTGGGTTGGGAGGAATGAGAGATGATTTCTAAAAATGAGAGTTGGTTCCTCTTTATACTAAGTTTAATTGAGTTTAAATTGGTCATTTTGGGCTTTAAAGGCTTAATTTCCTGGGTGTGACCAAGTTTGACCCGAAATGGGCTCCCTAGCTACTTGGCTAGCACTTTTGGCTTGGTTGGCTCGGTCTTGGGCATCCATGGATCGAGGTGGCTCGATCTGGGTGAGCCTGGGCGTGGTGGGGATAGGTGGGCATGCGCTAGTCGTTGATTTAGGCACTGTTTTAGGCGCCAATTTGCTGCCTATGCTGCTGCCTAGGGATGCTGCTGGGACCCAGTTTAAGCACTACTTTAGGCGCGAATTTGTACTCTAGTTTGTTGCCTAGGGGTGCTGGTAGGCGCCAGTTTAGGCGCAAATTTAGGATAGGCTAGACAACCATTCAAGAATGTTTTTCCATTTTGGAGCTTGCTTTTGGCACCGATTTAGGCATGCAAATAGGCAGCTGGGCTTGAGTTTTGGCCTCCATGCCTTCGCTTGAATTCAAATAATTAAGCCACCTATTAAATGAGAACTTTAAATATCGAAGCCCAAGGATTACTCAAAAACTCCAATTAATTTAATCCATTTAACCCAATTAAATATAAAATTAACCAGAAGCACGAAAAATAACAAAACGAGAAAACAAACGAATAACCTAACAAAACTCGATTAAAAACTAGTAAATTTAACATAAAACTCTAATTAGAAATATGAGAAAGACACCACAATTACATGCAAATTAGTTGATAAGTGAAGTGAGGATAAAGAGGAAGAAGACATAAGTAAAAGTTTGCAAGGAGAAATAAAGTACCTGGTTTGAGGTGAGGAAGAAACTCTGATTTGAGAAGAAAACAAAGAAAATTTTTGGTGAGGAAGGAAGGCCAGGCAGTAAAAGTGAACAAATGAATAGCGGGCAAAGGAGAAGATATTATTTGAGAAGGTTTTTTTTAGAAAAAGGAGGATTTGGCGTGATATGCGAATTTAATGCGTGTCAGGGAACAGTACACGAAGAGACGTGTTGCGAATACTAACTGATTGGGTGAAACCGAGGCATCACAGCTCACCTCAACCATTCAGGGGGGGGGGGGGGGGGGGGGGGGGGAAGGAGAATGATTGGTACGACCTAAACCTTACCCTAGCTCAGGTAAGGCAAGATGGGAACGAGCCTGAGTTCTGGTTTGGCGCCATGAAGGAGAAATGGTCAGGAAAGGAATATGTTTGTCGAAGGTTATGAAAATAATCCGGTGGGGGGGGGGTTCGCCCTAACCTGATCTCAACCCCTGGATGAAGTTTTACCGTGATCAGGTCAGGAATGCATAGAAGTCTTGGATTGGGCTCGAGGAGCTCTGGTCATCCAAAAGGGGTAACCTGTTCAGATCGTCTAAATAACGGTTCAAGATTCGCGGGCCTATTTTCGAGATCCCGGAAAGGCTCCCAACTAACTGGGTTGTAAATATACCAGACAGGAATGATAGAGGTATGACATTCTGAATACTCACTTTTCTCACTTTGAAATTCCTAAAACGTTTTACTGACTTAAGCATCGGAGAGGGTTCCACCGGAATTCCTCCGGTAGTCCTTTCTAACTTGGTTTTGTGAGATGGTCGGTTAAGCTTCTAGGAAGAAAGCAAGTGATCTCTTGGTCCATATTTTCTGGGCAAAATAGTATATTATCTATGACTATTTATAACTAGTACTAAACTTAATTCTTAATAGTATTACATCTCTTTTCATGTATTATCATGTACACTTCTAGTTCGGAAAATTGTACTGTAAAGTGTTGGGTATGCTCGACGTCCGGTACCCGCGGATGTCCACGAAAAAATGGAAGCTTATTTTTGTCAATTTCTGGATAAGGCCCGGACAGCAATTTGCTACTGTCCGTAATTAGCCCAGCGTCGAATCTTGTCGCCTTCGGCCCGCAGCAGCAGCTCCTCCGTAATGCAGCTCGGTACAACAGCTAACCCAGCGGCCCGGCCCGAAACAAGCCCACAAGACCCTGTAACACAGAAACAACAATAAGGGGACTAAATCGAACAACAGGATGTAACGATCTCTGATAATCTATCAATACACAAAGAAACGATAAAATGAGAAACGATACCGCCTTTAATCGTCGATTCACCGAGAACCAACGAGAACCAATCTTTCGCCGTCGTCTATAGATCCGATCGGCAGCCCCAAGATATAGATCGGAAATGATCCGGCTCAGATCTCCAATAACACGGCCCCCTTCTTATACACAGCAGTAAACACGGCGCCGGAAACCCAAAACCACTGCCGGCAGCAACTAGCAATCCCTTGGACGACGACCCAAGGCGGCACACCGGAACCCTGTTGACCCGAACCCCAGCATCACTCTCACACGAACCTCACTCTCAAGATGATCACGTTATCTCCACTAGTAGGTTTCGTTTTTTTCCGGCAAGGAGGAAAAACGAGAAGGGTGAAGACCAAAGATCGGGAGAGAGAAGGATAGCAACCGAAGAGAGAGAGAGCAAACAAAAGGTTCGAATGAGGCTAGGGTTTCGGGTGAGGGGATATAAGGGGGTGATGAGTGGCCCAGATTCAATACCTAAAATGGAGGGCCAAGATTAAGTCGCAAGGTGGATCCGGGTGGAGCGCCCGACCCGACTGAATTGGGTCGTTGGCTTGGGCTGCCAGCTGATGGGCTGCAATAATGGGCCGGACAAACAAAATAATTCAGGGACAATTGTTGGGCCATAATTATAACATAAAGAAAACATTTATGACAAATATCAAGAGAGTCTAAAGTATTAAAATAGATATCTAAGCATCTTAAAACAAATATTTAAGCATCCAAATCTATAGAGACCATTTATGCTTCTGTTCACTAGTAAGACTTACGATCTTTTCTTTTTCTTCTCAACTTCAGCATTGTCCATGTATGTTGTATCTGCAGTTCTTAATTCTTCTTCTTCCTCGTTCACACCCCCATCACCATGTTCCACTTCCTCGTCCTCATGTGCAAATTTCTGAATTTCACTTTTATCAGATTTGTGTATTCCTTTATGGACACTTGTGCCCCCAAAGCTGATTGTCCATCTTATAAGAAAACTTGACTATTATCATCTTACTTTTTGGAACACCTAGTTCACGAGAAGCTTGATGGGTGTTATTTATATATTTATATACTTCCTCTGGGATTTTTAAATGTTATATTCTTCACCTCATAGGTAGCAGTCTACCAAATCTTCAAATATCCCGTCAAACCACAAAGATTCTGCAATCATATTAGCCACCAAGAGCTTCCCAAAATCCGATTTGTTGGTGTCATTAAGATGATCGATTATCTTTAGCAAAACCTCGATTTAGATTAACTTCTCAAACTCTTAGAGAATCGAGGGAAAGATCCCGTGAGACTATGAGAACAACACAATTTCTTATTCTACACATGACACTCTTTGAGCGACTCATTGACTTTCACACGAATCCCTGTGAGGTAGGAATCATCGCACACAAATTTCATGGTTATCTTGTCCTCCAAATTGGACATCAAAACATTGAGTCTTAATAAGATTCTTATGAACATGCAAAATCTTAATTGTTTATAATCAATCATATTGCATAAAAAATGAATACATCTTAAGTCATAGATATATAAGACAATTTTCATGCACTACCTCAATCTCATTTTATCTATTGTAATTGTTCATTTCACAGAGATTAAGAAATATGATTGATATTATTATTATATGTATCAAATAACCGTAATATTCTTTTATTTTAAAATAACTAAAATTTTAAAATAATAAATGTATGGGTAAAACTAGTAAAATAACATTAAATTATCATTGGAAAAGTAAAAGGTAAGAATGACTCTCTCTTCAAAATGTAAATGTGACAGATAGATTGAGACATGAAAATTTCTAAATTGCTATAAATAGAATGGGATTGAGAGAGTAATAGCTAAAAAAATGATTAGATAATAGAGTAGCCGCACTCGATCAAAGAATGATGGCGCTCTCTTTTTCTTGTTTTGAGAGAGAAACATGCAAGATGATCTAATTATATAAACAAGTCTAGGATAATAAGCGTACCAAGAAACAACTCACTCAAGAGCAAAAAAAACAAGAGCTAAAATTATATAAACAAGTCTGGGATAATAAGCGTACCAAGAAACATGCAAGATGATATAATTATATACCCTTTCACTTCAGTGGTGTCCGTCTCACTCACATCAGTGTCGCACTGCCCTCTCATGCTAGAGTGGCCTTGCATCGTCAAAATCTTAATCCAAAATTTACAATTATTATTACTTGGATTGAATTTTAAATTTTAATACAAACTCGTCGTTGTAGGATCACAAACTTAAGAGCTAAAATTTAAAATATGAATAAGTCCAATTGGACATTATCGAGTCTTATTGGGATTCTTATGAACATGCAAGATCTAAATTGTTTACGACCAATTATATTTATCCCATATGAAAGACTATCATAATGAAATATATAAAAATATATATAACTACTTTAATACTATAGTGTAACATTCAAGAACACTCTGGAGGCCATTCCAAACGTCTATTACAGTGTTCATCCGTCCTTGGTTCCAACATTCGGTGGCAAAGGGTATTATGGTATGAAGGTGCACAAATCAGTCATTGCTAAAATCCCCCTAGAGGGGGATAAGGCTAAATAACTCTGATTAAATATAGCCACACGATTTAACAATGAAATAAATATTTATTATTGTACAAAAAATGAAACTCGTCGATCATTAGCCATTAAAATAAGTTATTTCTGGTGTGTCAAAAAAGAAAGTTATATCTACCCCACATGAGTTCCACATAATCTCTGGTCCTACTTTTTCTAAGATGACCCATCAAGAAATTCCCTCCCAGATTGAAGAAGTGTTCTGGATTAGGGCTAAACCTGAATCAATGAACAATTAGCTACCTTAGATGACCTACTTGAGGAATTCCAAGATGTTTTTAAGGTACCTAAAGGGTTGCCACCTACTAGGGGTTGGAACACAACATTGTATTTTAGAATGGAAGCAGTCCAAAACCATGAGTTTCCTTACAGGGTGTCACACATTTAAAAGAATGAAATATGTACTTTTAAGTGTTCGAAAGATAATCTAAATCTCTTATCTCAACGTAATCGTGTCGTCCTTTTAGTTGAGTTTTCAATCAATATAATGTATTAACTTCTTGAATCATTTGTATGCATTAGTGATTAGGTCATCGCGTAATTTGCTTTCTCTTGTCTACGTTTAGATTAGATTTTGCTTGAGAACAAGCAAAAAGCTACGTGTGCTGGAGTTGATTTGTACATATTTGTATGTGATTTTTGTATATTTTTGCATCGTGTGTTGGGTGCTTTTAGGGTGTTTAAGTTTTATTTTCTTCTCATTTACCTTCATTTTTATATTTTTCGTTTCGTATTGTGTTTAATGCTTTTCTACCGTATTTTATATGAAATAATCTAATTATACTTTGTTTTAGTATTTCAGCTCGAGACGAAGAAGATGGGATGAGCGGCGTGACACGTGCAGCCGGCGCCCGCATCCTTGGCACGCATCGACACCCATGCCGCCCGCGTCGGTCGACGCATAGCTGCAGTAGCATCGATCCTAACTCCGTCGACCGACGCACCTGTAGACGCAAACTTGTAGTCGCGTCGATCCGTGCACGCTTCGGTCGACGCGAGCAGACTGACTTGCGTCGACGTCGACACTCGGACTGCATCAGTCAACGCTCAGGCAGTTGAGCAGTTATTTCAGGAAAATATATAAATAGCCGTTGGTTTCTTCAGAATTAAATTGGTCATACTTGGGGGAAGGTTTCAGAATGTTCAGATACTTCAAGCCCCATTTCATTCAAATTAAATTGAAGATTTCGATTGATGATCAAGTCATTTCTTTCGTTTCTCTTTCGTTCGTCTTTGAAGATTTCGTTGCCGTAGATCGTTCATCTTCTACTGATTTCCTAAGAATTTTAAGTTTCCTGAAATTTTTTATTTTACTTTTGATTTGGATTTTAACGTTGTACTTTCATTCGGCTTGTTATTAGTTTAGTAAGTCCAGCAGGATTTAATTTTAATTCGCTAGTTAAATTATGTTTGTTTTCTTGTTTTGAAAATTCTAGTTTTTATTGCTTTCAATTAGGTTTTAATTTTTGCATGCTTGTTTTCAAAATCGTAGTTATAAAAACCAAAATCCCAAAAATGGATCGTGTGTTTTGTTATAGAATTGTTGAAAAAACAATTCTAAGAGCTCCTTAACTATGAAAAAACAATTCTTGAAAAAATACCCTAAAAGCCTACAACACACGATGCAAAAATACACAAAAATCACATACAAATATATACAAATCAACTCCCCCACACTTAGCTTTATTGCTTGTCCTCAAGCAAAATATAATCTAGACGTAGACAAGAGAAAGCTAATTATCCGATGACCTAATCACTAATGCATACAAATGATTCAAGAAGTTAATGCATTATATTGACTGAAAACTCAACTAAAAGGACGACACGATTACGTTGAGATAAGAGAGTTAGACTAGATTCTGAACACCTAAAAGTAGTGAGTCGACCTCCAAGTACGTCATCCATCCATGCCTAGGCTAAAGTTTAGCACTGCTCAAACCGCCAAGTCGTCACCCTACTATCCCAGTCATCATACACCTCTTTAACAAAATAATCTAAGAAAAACAAAAATAAGAACTTAACTTGTACAAGGATTTCTCTTATTGTACTTGTTATTTTTTTATAATTCTTTTTCTTTTCTTTTTTTTTTCTTTTTCTTTTTTTTATTATGAGTACCTATAGAGATGAGGTACTAAACGAGCATAATTTACATAAATAAAAAATGAGAGTTCATTGACTCCAGTCTTACGTTGCTAAGTGACACTGATATCATTCCTCAATTTCGCACATGGAGTTTTAACGTCTCCAAGAATTACATAAAGTCCTATAGAGGTTAACTGAAAACAGGGATAGTAGAGAGTATTTGACTAGTTAGAACGAAACAAGAATAGAACAGAGGACAAGACACTTCATAGATTATTTACACTTCATTCCCAACAATTACACTATTGTTCGAACGAAAGTCTAAATATCCTAAGCAAAGCATCTAACCACGTCACTTCGTCAAGGATCCAGGAAATATAAATACACACGACTCAAATAAACCAAAAGCAAGCATACCGAGATTTACTAACCAAACCAAGGACAACCCCCCCCCCCCCCCCCCCCCCCCCCCCCCACACACACACACACACACACACACTAAAACCATACAATGTCCACATTGTATAATACAAAAATTAAGCTAAGTATGGTAAAAGGTAAGAGAAAGAGAGATACGTCCCTAAAATCGCGCTTGTGGTGATGAGTCAAGCATCCAAGACCATACAACGGGTTTTAACATCAAAGGGGAACTGAAGCAAAAGAAACAAAACACACAAAAACAAACAAAGTGAAAAGGCTTGGGTTGCCTCCAAAGAAGCGCTTTTTAACTTCAATAGATTGACGAAATTACATCATCTACATTGAGAACGGGTCAATGAGAGTCGCAACCTCCTTAGCATGATTCAAAGTACGGCTTAAGTCGGTGGCCGTTTACTTGAAAGCTTTCATTCGTCTTCTCATTGAACAACTTCACAACTCCATACGACAAAACTTTCTTTATCAGAAATGGGCCACTCCATCGTGATTTGAGTTTTTCGGGTAACAACTGGAGACGAGAGTTAAACAACAGAACTTGCATACCGGCTCGAAGATCTTTAGCAGTGATCTTCTTGTTATGTTGGGCTTTCACCTTCTTTTTGTAAATATCCGCGTTATCGTAGGCCTCATTACGTATTTCATCAAGTTCTTTAATTTGCAGTCCACTTGTAGCACCAGCACGTGTCAAATCAAAATTCACTGCACGAATCGCCCAATAAGCTCGGAGCTCCATCTCGACCAGAAGATGACACGACTCAATATACCATGCGATAGGGGATGGTCCCTAGAACTTTCTTGTACACCGTTCTTTACGCCCGAAGAGCGTCAATAAGCTTAGTTGACCAATCTTTACAATTCAGTTGAACGGTCTTCTCCAAAATAGCTTTGATTTGCCTATTACTCGTCTTGACTTGTCCTGACGTCTGAGGATGATACGTCGTGGCCACCTTATGTTTAACCCCGTACTTCGTCATCAATTTGTCGAATGACTTGTTGCAGAAACGTGCGCCTCCATCACTAATAATTGCTCGCGGAAATCCGAACCGACTGAAAATATTTTATTGCAAAAACCTGAGCACAACCTTGGCATCACACGTTCTCGTAGGAATGACTTCGACCCACTTGGACACATAACCAACAACAACTAAGATATATTCATAATCAAACGATACAGGACTTGGCCCATGAAGTCTATGCCCCATACATCAAAAATTTCCATGACAAGATTGCTCGTTTGCGGTATTTCATCACATTTGCCGATATTTCCCAAACGTTGGCAGCCATTATAGGACTTGCAATATTCATGAGCATCCTTAAACAAACATGGCCAATAAAATCCCGAGTGGAGGACTTTGTAAGCAGTCTTCTGTCCTCCAAAATGGTCGCCACGCTGTTGATCGTGGCAAAATGATAAAATGCTCTTTTGCTCCTCATTGGGAATGCATCTTCGAATAATTCCATTTTTCCCGAATCGGAAAAGGAACGGATCATCCCAAAAATGATCCCTGCACTTATAAATAAATCTCTTCCGTTTTTGAAAGGATAAATCGGCCCTCACATGGCCACAAACCAAATAATTGATAATGTCAGCAAACAAAGGGGTATTATGCGAAGAAATAGCATAATTTAATTCATAAGGAAAAATATCATTTATAAAACCATGTTCATTCACATCCTCCTCTCTGTCTAAACGGGACAAATGGTCTGCAACAACATTTTCACAACCCTTCCTATCTTTGATTTCGACGTCAAATTCTTGAAGTAAAAGTATCCAACGGATCAAACGCGGCTTACTTTGAGTTTTGTTCAAAAGGTAACAAAGAGCCGCGTGATCACTATGGACAATAACTTTTGAACCAATAATGTACGATCGAAATTTCTCCAAAAAAAACACCACGGCTAAAAGTTCATTTTCGATGGTGGTATAGTTCCTCTGAGCCTCATTCAACATAAGACTCGAGTAATAAATCACACGGAGGAGACCATCAATTCTTTGTCCCAAAACGGCCCCCACGGCGTCGTTTGACGCATCACACATAATTTCAAAGGGGAGGGACCAATTTGGAGCAACGACCACCGGAGCTGTGGTCAATTTTTCCTTAAGCAAAACGCACTCAAATATGATTCATCAAAAACAAATGGTACGTCAAGACTTAGCAAATGACACAGCGGGCGACTAGTTTTTGAAAAATCTTTTATAAATCGCCGATAGAAGCCCGCGTGACCTAAGAAACTTCGAACACCTTTAACATTTGTGGGAGGTGGCAAACTTTCAATAACGTCAAACTTAGCTTTGTCTACCTCCAAACCCTTACTAGACACGACATGACCAAGAACAATACCACTTTTAACCATGAAATGACTCTTCTCCCAGCTCATCGTTAAATTACTCTCTATACATCTTTGAAGCACTTTAGATAAATTAGCAAGACAAGAAGTAAAGGAGGAGCCAAATATTGAAAAATTATCCATGAATACCTCAAGAAAATCGTCGATCATATCCGTGAAAATGGAAAGCATGCAACGTTGAAAATTTGCTGGTGCATTGTACAAGCCGAATGGCATCCGTCGAAAGGCAAATGTCCCAAATGGACAAGTGAACATCGTTTTATTTTGGTCGTCCGGTGCTATGGCAACTTGATAGTATCCGGACAAACCATCGTCTTGGGCAGTTTAAAAATAAAAATAGGTTTCAAAATCAAATATTTACTTCCAAGAAAAAAAAATTCTCAGAAAATTTCCCTCACATTTTCAAACCTCCAAACTACAAGCAATATTACAAGCAAATCTAACTTATTATGTTATTAACCTAGATATTATGAATTTTTTCATAGTTTATCTTTTATAGTTTTTAACCTATTTGTATTTGTATTCGATGTACGGCTAATTGGATTTAATATAAATATTATTGTTGTAAAAAAAAAGTAAAGGACTTTTATAAAATAAAATAAATAAAGGTACGAAGGAAAACTCGAGTGAACGTGTGATAGTTAAAATATAATTAAACCAATGAATTGATATAGATATTTCGAGTAAGTTATTAGGTTCTCCGTTCTCGTAAGGCCCATTCTCACAAGCAGTGATTGCTTGGTTGGTGTCAATTTGATATGATTGAAGCCCAGAAATATTACTTTAACTGGTTAGAAAAATGTATTGTATCTCTTTTTTAGTTGCATTTGATTTAAAACTAATAATTTCAAATTAATAAATCGATATTATTGTTTGGACAAAACTAAACAATAAGTATTATTAATGAGATAAAGTATTTTAATTTTTGTGGTAAAATTATTATAGATTTTGACTTCTACAAGTACCGTCTATTAAGTTAATTGAATTTTAATTTCTATTTATAAATACTATCAACAACTTTTGATTCTCGATTAATTCAATTTAATCTACTATCTATCTACTACTCTACTAAAAGGCGAATGTTTCTGTCAAATTTTGGATAGACAAAAACACCCCTTTAAATATCCCTAGAAAGGACAGATTGAAGAGGCTAAATAGTAATTATAATTCTAATACCCTGCCCAGGAAAACAAATCGGTCACATGACCACGTCTCTTGAGTTGATCGGAATGAATTTCGCTATATCATTTTCTTATATTTCTCTGGTGTTAATAGAAAATATATTCATTCTCTTCCGACTGAAAGAAGCCATTTCTCATAGAAAGTACTCTCTTTAAGGTTTTATGTTCCTTCATTTGTGTATGACCGTTTCAGTTTCTTTATGATCACAGGAAGGTTATGATGTTCAGGAATATGGGTTTCTTTATGATTCAGGATTGCCAAATGGTCTCTGGTAATGAATTCCTTGTCTTTCTTGGTTGCAAGGCACACGAGAGACTGTGCCATTGCTTTTGACACTGTAATTGGCGTTGTACGTGGTTTTCTATCTTTATCTTAATTGTGCAATTTAAAGAGTCTAATCATCATGTCCAACAATTAGAAGGCTAGATTTTCACTTGGGTTTTTCTTTTCTATTCTTATTTTAATAATTTTCACTTGTCTTCTATAATTTATTATTTTTTTAAAATTAATATGGTGATGATATGAATGAAGATAATCCAGAATATTATGCTTTTGTTTTCTAATGTATATGCATAATGAGGTTAATGGAAAGAGTTTGCGATAATTAGTATTTCATATGAGAAGTGTTCTTCAGAAAGATCCATTCTTTGATGCAAGACATTGGGAATCTTCTATGATGTCATAAGTCAATGTTCCGTCATTGATTTTTTTTCATTTGCTGGACTACCGTCCAAGAGTTCGAATAGACTGTCTGATATCTTGTTCGTACATTATGGTAATTGTTCGATAAATCTGATTTTTGACATTAATTAACTGGGAACAAGTGGCTTTCTGACTGAAACATACTTTTCTTTGAAACATAAAAATTGTTATGAAAGACCAGGAAAGGGAATTATAACTTTGCGAGTTCTTACCTCTTTTCCAAGCTAGACCCAAGTGGTTTTTCCTATAAGTGGCTTTGTACCTGGGTTAATGAGAAAACCACCGTTTTAGGTCATGTAGAGAATAACAAATTATTCACATTTTGAAGACGTTTTGCATGCCGTGTTTTTAGGAATATGTGGTTTTTGACTGGACTATTTAGATAAAGTAAAACAATTGATACGCCTAAAAAATAGTGTGTTTAATTAGCTTTTTTTTTTTTTTTTTTCTGTGGTGTCTTCTGTCATCGATTTTAAAAAATAAATTGAAAGATAGAAGTCTGCAAATTAATGCCGGATCATTATCTATATGTTACAATGTAGTGCTACCGACATGAATGCAACCTATGTCAATGAATCTGCATAATAAATTATCTTATGGGGGAAACTGTTGATATTTTCATTGCTGTGTAGCGCAATAGATCACCAAATTATATGGTTCGGATAATATACCTTCAATTGGTCTCTTTACATATATCCGGGCAAGTAGCATAGAGAGTGCATGCTTTTCGATTCCATATAATGCCATCATTAGTTTAACATGGTCAATGAGACTACGTACAATACCTTTCTTCTATTAGTTTTGATAGCAAAACTGTAATTTGGAATAGGAATCACTAAAGTAATGTCACTCTGTTGTTGCCTTTTCATTTCATGATCAACCTTCTTTGCATTAGAATTTTGAAAAGGAATCACAAAAGGCCTTGTATGAGTTAGGAAATGAAATAAGAAAAGGGATTTTAGTCTAAAAAAACATTTCTACTTTTCTTTTATCAACCTTGCTCAAGAAAAGTTAACACACTTAAAAATATAAGAATTGCTTCTTCCTTCTTTTGCTTTTTAAAAAATCTTGTTTTCTTGACAGTTTGGGAACTGGTGTATGCTGCACTTTATGTATTGTATTTGTCTTCACTTGGTTAATAAATATAGTTTTTATTGCAACCAAATTTCTCTATTAGTCTACTCTTCCTGGTTGCAATAAGTTATGGTATGTGTAAAGCGAAGTTTCTTGATAACTCCTATGCTAGTAACACCTGTAAAATGTTAGATTAAATATGTACTCTGAAATATGATAATGCTAAAATCTTACATGGTTTTATTACAAGGTCGATTAGTATACAAGCTTATGCCGTGAATGTTGTTGAACTTGAGACTTGTGCAAGCTATGCAGAATTACCATGAACACCAATCGATTATCTCATTGTTAATTTGACGGTGGTTGTAAAATTGGACATTCTTGCAATTGTTGCTCATCTTTTTCTTCTTTTTTTTTAAGGGAAAATTGCATTTTTTGTCCTTTAAATTTGACCCATTTTAATTTCTTTCTTGTAAATATAGGTAATTCGAAAAATGTCCTGTATCTTTAAAACTTTTGGGTTTTATGTCTTCTAAATATAGGCGGTTCGAAAATTTTCATGTATTTTAAAAAATATTCGCGTTTCAAAAGGAAAATCGCGTTTTAAAAAGGGCCAAACTTACTGGACAAAAATTGCAAATTTCCCTTTTTTTTTTTAAATAATAATGTTCAGCCTCTCTCAATACAATATGTTCATATATTCATCTACTCTAATATATGGTTGTTGACAAATGATGTTTTGCACATTCTACAAAACCTTTTTTTTTTTCTTTTCAGATTTAAAATTCTCTCTCTGAATTGTAACTAAATATGTTGTTTGCAATCTTTCGTATTTTCATAGATATACACACACACACTAACAAATGGCTAAATTTTCATTGACAAATGCTTAATCTATGAATTAACAGATTTTAAAAAAAAGATTTTAGAAAAAAGGTCTGCTGCACTAAATAATACACTGAATAATAAGAATTCTGATGGTCAATCTGAAACACATACGAATTGATATACAAGGAAGGAAAAAAAAAACAAGATCTCCATGAGGGTTGGAGAAATGTCGTTACAAAAAATCTAATTTGATCGGTAGTAGTGAGCTATCAATTGTACATGTATTTCTGCATTGACGAGTTAATTTATTTGCTAGGTTTCAATTAGTTTTTTTATTGGTTCATTTGTTTCTTATTTTCTATTTATTTCACTTTTTCACCATTCTTCTCTTAAATCTTATAGTGGTGAAATATAAAAATAATGCACTATTACACATTTTTTAAACTACTATTTGGAAAATTTAGAGAATTTGAGAAAATTCATACTTATCAATTCAGTTTCCGTGCCCATAGACAGAAGTTGTGCTGAGGGAAGCATAAAGAGTCATGAAAATATAAATAAGCTGCATATAGTGTATACATTTTTATGGATTTTTCCTTTTATTTTTTATGTGTTCATTGTTAGTTTGAGAGATTTAGTGGTTGTTTGGACTAGGCTTTATTGGGATTCTAAATTTTGGCATTCAAAATCTTGAGTATTCATAATTCTGTAAATAGTAAGAATCCTTTTTTATTATAGGATTCAGAATCCTTTACTTTTTACTGTAGATGTTAAATCATGTCCGAAAAGTGGATGATAATGTATTTTTATATTGTATTTGATGTGAAATCATGTTTAAAAAGTGGATGATAGTGTATTATTATATTGTATTTAGTAATATTTAATTTTTTAAATATAATGATGATGTGATAAAAGAGATGGGTGTGGGGTTAGGTGTAAGAAATGATTGGTTGTGGATTGAAAATTAGAGTCGTAGAACAAACGAGGATTGTAATTCGAAATCTCAATCCTGAGATTCGCAGTCTTAGACCAAACAAGGCCTTAGGGGCAACGATTGATTTGAAACTGTCTCTACTTTCAATGGGAAAAATAAAGGTGCATATCAATTTTTGTTTTTAATTGGAAATTTGATAGAAACAAAAGTTTTTAAATTCTTATTTTTGTGTGGAAAATATAGTGAAGTGAAGATCTTCAGTCTATATATCATTCTATCTACTATATACTATTACTACACTAAAATGCTTAATATTCTTGTCACATTTCATTCGTCTTAACGATAGTATTGTAATTATTATACACTATATACACAACAATCAAATGGCTCCGGGCAAACAATGCAACCCATGGCTCTTCAATGCAACACAAAGCAGTTTCATGACTTTCTTCATGGATTATCCTACGATGCAGCCCTTCAACTGAATACGGGAAAGGTAACTCATACCCATTTGATTTTTATTTTTTCTTAACTTTTTCAATCATTTCAAGTTTCAAATGCACACCCATTCTGCAACCTTTCTTTGTTCCAAACACTGATTGTAAAGGAAGATTCTGTTTCTTATTATATTTTTGTTTTGTATGTGATCATGATTGAGAGTGAAAGGGATGCACTATCTTCGTTTCGAGAGACCATGGAGAAGGTTGATAAGGCAGCGAGAAGAGAGGCGGTGAGAAAAAAAAGGTAATTTATTATTTAAAATAAATATATTGATGTGTTGATAATATTTACTAAAATATGAGTCTCATAATGCCAAAGAGTATCAGAAATAGAATAACTGGAACGCACGTGAGTCTCGATCATTATCTCAATTAAATATTTATGTTATTTAGTTCATGTATGTATATGTTGTTTATCTTTAGTAATCAAAAGGTTTTGATGTTCAGAAAATGAGTTTTCTTCTGATTACTGCAACTATATAAAACTCACAATCCTTTAATTTTTGAAGCATCGTATTTTTGACTCCACGCATGTGGTTAATGAGGGCTATCCAGAAATATATATTTCTTATATATATTAAGCATATAATGCTTAGTATCTTCGAAATTGCATAAAATTGGTATATTGGATAAACTAATTTTTTGGTTTCTTAGTATATATAATGCTTAATATCTAGATTTTTCTCTATGGAAACGATTAAGTTTCAGGTGTTAACATTCTTTTTGTATATATAATGCCTTTTCTTTTATTGTATAAAGGGTTGAATGGACTTATACAACTTTAATATACTTTTGACACGTAATTCATTTAATTTACTTAGAAGGATGTGAAAAATCTTAATAGGTTATTAAATGATTTTAACAACTCACTAAAGAATCCTCTTCATGTAATTCGTCTTCGTTCCACATCATTTGATGGGATAGGTTGACGATACCCAGTTTCATGGCTTCTTTTTTGTGCAAGAATATGTCTATCATTATGTTGAATGGTTGATTAGTAATTACTATATCAAGAATGATGGAACTTATTTTCTTTTTCTTTTCCTAATCAAATAATTCAAGATGATTGTGCTTCTTGGTTGGTACGGTTGGAGTAGAAGCATTTCAGTACGCAAGGGCACTCTCAAACAGGATTAAAATATAGTATCAACATTTATTAAAGTATAGCGGCAACCGTCAGAAAAACTTCATTATAGTTTGCATTTTAGTGTTATAATTTTTTTTATAACACAACTGGGTAGTGTTCTTAATTTTGGCCAATGATTGTTATTTGGAGGAAATCATGGGACGTGTTGCGACAAAATATTTTTGGATGTAAAAGTTTGATATACATCAAGTTGGCCCACAATGGTTGCTACAATAGAAGTGAAATTCAGAAAGTAGGCCCACAATGGTTGCTACAATAGAAGGGAAATTCAGCAAAAAAAAAAAAAATGAGATCAAGATCTTAGTTTGGACTCCAGTGTATATTACAAGAATCTGTTTCAATATACAACACATTACTTAGAATTTAATATTAGTTTGTGCTTTATTCATAACTTTGTTTCACATATGATTTACGTGTTTCTTATATGTTCTGTTTATTTTCTTATTATTCGGTGTCAAGCTTCAAGTAGCAGGTGAGGAAGCAAGGTGATATGTGGGCTGAAGGGCCAAGTGACCAATGGTTACTTTGTTTGAGTGGGTAGAATGTGGGTTTTTTACTAGGAGGTCCAAGATATACATATGTTTTCTTGTATAGATTTTAATAAATTGAGTGTGGAGAAGAAAGATGTTTTATTATGAATGTAATTTTATTTATTTATTATAAATTTATTATACATGCTTTCTTCAATTTTTTTTTATTTTTTTTTTTTGTGATGTCAGCCACGTTTTACTGTTTTGATGTAATGAACAGCTTATAATTAACCTATCATCTCCACTCTATTAGTGTGAATAGTTTGAATGTTTATGTGAACTATTTACCTAAATCAAGCGGATCACGTGCGACGCACGTGTACTTTACTAGTTATAATAAAAACACTTATTCTAAAAGCAATGGTGTTTGAATTTGTCGGGAATGAGAATGAGTTTGATTGTGGAGGTTAATGAGTTTGATAACCCCTCTTATGAGGGGTATGTCTCAATACAAAAATTGGGCAATCAAACTCATAATGTTTTAGTTACCAAGCATCATTTTAATTCTCTTTCTCATTCCCCACTCCCAAAACCCACCAACCAAGCATCTAGTTTTAAGGAGCAACAATGCGATTCATTTCATTCATTCACCTTCTCAAGTCAAAAACTCGAGCAGTCCCATCACGCGATGCTGAAACGAGGAAATCTGATCACAGCAAACAGAGAGGGATTCGATTGTCCGTGAGTGCCCGCGCAAAACTCTGACGCATTCGCCAGACAAACAGTCCCATAAGAGTATCTTCCCACCCTTGCATCCTGCAGCCACAACCCTCGACGAGCCAACCCATGCCAAGCACTGCACTCCTTTCTGCTCCTACAAAAATTAAACGCGACATTTATTTTCTAAAAAATTGAACATTGACATAGTCACGACGAAAGAGTTGGGCGAAGTGGTTCTAGACTGGAGAGATTTTTATTTTATTTTTTAAAATCATATAAACCCACACTTTTTTTTCAAATTAACATTCAATAATGAAATTAAAAAAGGGAAAAAAACATCTTTACGAATAATGCTAAATTTTCCTTGGAAATAATTTTAATGTCTAAAAGGGTTTTATCCAAACATACCTCATGGATGCATTCGCTGCGAGGCTCTAAACGCTGCATGTCCCAAATGATCAGCTTTCCATCTGCTCCACCTGTTGCACCCCAAGGGATGCTGTAGCAATGCACAACAAATATCTATTGATGTTAATGAACTGGCATTTATACACACTATTGTTTTGCTTGGTTTTATTAAGTCACATTTTTCGTCCGATACAACAGCAAATGGAAACAGTAGAGACTTATTCATACCTTGGTGAAATCCCAACACAGTTAATTGTATCTTCGTGCGCTGATAAGGACGTAACCACCTGAACCATAATACGAATTTTGGTAAAGTAATAAAATAAAAATAAAAATGAAAGAGAGAAAGAAAGAGGATGCAATCTGGACCTACCTTCCCAGTTTTTAAATTTGAAACATGTACAGAGCCACCCGCTGTACCAGTGAGAGCTAGAGTTGAATCCAACTTAATAGCTAGGCAAGTCAACGAACGTTCATCCCCTGTGGAGTAAGAAACATATATAGATATCGGTCTAGTCTTAAAAAACATACTTAACTTTTCACATGGAAGACTCTTTTAAGAAAAAAATTAAAACAGTAGATTTAAAAACTAGACACACTTATCTTTTTCATATAAATTATTAAAGTGGAGCAATATTAATGTGTAATATAATAGATATAGGCTTAATACAACCTTTTCTGTATAGAGAGTTTAAAGAAAGAAAAAAATGAAATTAAATGCTATCTGTATTGAAGTATCTTTTACAACAAGGATTCGCCTACCACTAACCGGATCCCAGATCCTCAAAGTCCCATCTTCAGAACCGGTACAAACAACTTTACCTAAGATAATCAATAATGAAACAACTAAACCAAAACAGTTCCTAAAGGCTCCATAGACATTATTAAAAGAAACAACATAAAAAATACCATCAGGCGTAAAATCACCACAAGTGACCGACTTTCCATGTCCCGAAAATGTCTGGAGAAGTGTGCCATTGTCAGCATTCCACATATATACATTGTGATCTGCTGAGCCGGCCAAGACCAGATGCCCTCTAGGATGCCATTTGACCCACTATTAAGAAAATCATAATAATTCACGTTTTTAAACATTGAAATAACGCATCGAATGTCAAATGCAACTAAAAAAAATGCAAATCAAACAGTCTTTTGCACCTCAAGCTCAGCTCCGATTTCGAATTTCTGTTTCTGATTTCCTGAGTGGTCCCAAATGTGAAGTAGTCCATTAACATCTCCAGATGCAAGGAGCTGCCCATCACTACTGAAGGCTAAACATGAAACAGAGTCCCGATGATCTGCAAAGGAAAAAAAGATGAATATAACTTTCATTTGTATAATCATTTTACACTAAAACTATAAAATAACTTTCTATTGATACCTCCTTGAACTTCGGTAAACCAATTTCCTCCAATGTTCCAAATATACCCTTTATCGTCTTGACCGCCAGTTGCCACCAGGGCAGCGTTCACCGGGCTGCATGCAATAGAGTAGACCTCACCTATGTAGTAAACATCCATTACTACTAACTGAATTTATTTTGGTTAAGAATATAAAATGCTTAAATAAATAAACAAAAGCCCATCTAAATAAAAATTACTATATCCAATGTCAATAATTTTAATTCTCTTAATAAAACAAGAAACATGATTTACAACCGTAAACAAGCAATCATCCATGAAGATTTTACCAATATTTATATACGAAAAATATTACCCTTGTGGCCTATGAATTTCTGCACCGAATCATCATTAGCGACAGCTATTTCATGATCACTTTCATCACTAGAGTCAATGAGATCATCATCTGCGTCAGGGAGATCTGCATAAAGAAATATTAAAAGAAGATTTTAACAAAGTTCAAAGTAAAGCAAAATCCATGTTTAAAAGGCACTCATTAGAAATTACCTTCTTCATCAATTTCAATTTCTTGAACTATATCGCATTCGTCAATGTACACATCTCCTTCGTCTTCATAATCATCTTTATCAGAGTAATCAAGGTACACATCTCCTTCGGCCTTCATTTCTTGCTGGGATCACAAAGAAGAAATTATGCTACTGAACAAAGATAAAAAGCAACCATCAACAATGCTAATTTCTAGAAAAGAAAACAACCCACCCTTCTTAGCAATGTAACTAGAAAAAAACAAAAAAACAAAAAACAAAAAATAAAAAAATATAACCAATTTTTATATTACGCTTAATCTCACCTTTAATCTTATCAATCATTAGACTTAATAAAAAATATTTGTTACACCCCTGCCCAAACATAGCATGAAATAAAATAAAAAATAAACAAATTTAACACGCTTAGATAAATAAATTAACAAAAATATTACAGGAAATAAAATATTATGAAGTAACGTTCAAACGGTTGGGTTTAGAACTACGGAAGAGCAGCTGACCTCGGCGAGTTGAGTGACAGTGCTAGCAGTAGCAGCATCGAGGCTGAGGAGTAAAAGTGAGGGCCATAACAAATTAGGTTCTTGGTCAGGGCTGCAAGTAAATAGGGGTTTAGAGCATCTCAACCAGTACTTGTGTAAGAAATCATGTAAGAAATCAGAGAGATTGTTATCAAGCTATTAATTTAGTTATTGATATTATTTTTGTATTTCAATAGTATTAAATTTAATTCAATTATATAAGAGAAAAATGTTAAATTCAATAAAATAACAAAACATTAAAATATCAGAAATACAATAAAAATATATACATTAATATAATAAAATTTTTTTTAATAAAAATCCTATTAAATAAATGTGTCATATGTTTATCAATTATAAAATAATAAGATTTACAATGAAATAAAGCGAATATTATGTAATATTCATTTTTAGTGCAGACTTTGGGAGGTGGAGTGTATGTATAATCACCTCAAAATAGTACAAAGTCGGAAACAAACTGCTAAAACTTCAATTCCAATTTCAATGATCCAAACAAATAATTAAATAAAATCATCCAGTTTTCGGAAATCCTCAATAACTAATAACAAAAGAATAAAATTATTTATCCTCTCAATTAACAACTTCTAAGAAAAATAAAGTAATCCATATAGAAGGGTTTATAGAAATATAGAGATATAGTCAGAACTTGCCCCTTATTCTTTGAAGCCTCGATCGTGATTCGTGAACTAAGTTCGTCAGGGCCTGGTGCCGGCGGGTTAGAAAGATAATCGGAGGACTTGTGTAAGGAGTGAGAGTTAACAAAAGTTTAGACTATTGTTTGTTCTTTCTGCGATATTCCTTAAAACGTTTGATTGGAAATAAATTGTTTAGCCTTCAAGGCCTTTAATGATATTGGGTCGCTAGTATATTATTATGGGTGCAGATATACGCATCCAAGATATTATTATTTGACCTCAAAATATTTTTAAAAAAATTAGTTATAAATGAAAAGACTAAAATAATCTTACCACAATATATAATTAAATTTGGAAATGTATTATTATTATTATTATCACTATTTCGACGCTAGTACCGACGTCACGCCATTTTTCGAAATTTGCTGCCCAGAATGAAAGCCCAAAACTGTGGCCGCACTTCAGATGTGAAGATACTTGCAGACAAAATAAACAGATGCCCATCAAATAGACGTACCCGAATTTGAACTACGGGAGGAAGGGCACAAAAGAATTTAATTTATCAGATGCCCTTGTAGGCAGCATAGGACCATCTGATGAAACCAAGTCCGTGTGGACACGTGAGGTCAGAAAACTAATTACCAGACTCGTAAAGGGGAGCCCCAGAAAATAGTTAACAACCCCGCACAGCATAAATACACATTAAAACAAAAGATCCCATCCACTGATAAAGAACATAAGGATTTGATTTATCTAAATAGTATTGAAAATGTATCGACACTTCATGCCTCCAATGGTTGTGTGCCACAGCTACTGATGTGGGACCATCACCTTCAGATTTAACTTAAAAAACTACAAACCCAATACAACACTTTAATCAAACTACCAACTATAGTTTGAAATATACGTGTATGTATGTGTGTAAATATATGTTTGCAGCTAGGATAAATGCTGATGAATAAACAGAAGCGCTTAATTTCTAGAAGAGGAGATTAGAAACATATTCTTCACACTATACAAAGTTCTCCAACCGAAATCGTAAAAAGCCCGAAATATCCTGACAACCAAATAGAGGAATAACGTGACCAAGCCAAGTTTTGAACGCCATCAAAACTGTCGGCGCCTGACTTCAGCGTCGCCGTTTCTGGACCGCACGTACGGTACTTTCCTCATCGTCATCACCGTCGCCGTCGCGTTTGTTGGAATTTGTAAAGACGAACACCATGCTCGTGCAGCGGAAGTTTTACAATTTTTGATCCAACAGATCTATCCTGTGAACGAATATATTTATATAATAAATAAACGAGATAAAAGCATGAAACCCTTACAATAAATTCAGGTTCGAGTTCAACACTAAGGTATCCACGCGATTAATTCTCTGACTGCAAGATCCAATTTCAGTGTATTGCTATCGTGAAAAAAGCCAGGAAATCTCACGAAAGTTCAAGAATTCTCAATCTCAAAATTAGGATTTATGTTTTCTAAAAACTCTCTGGTCTCTCTTGTTTTTCATTCTATTCATTGTCTTCAACTTATGAATTTATGTTATATTTATACTAGGTACATAAGAGAACCCTAATCCTAAAAAGGGTTGGATTTGTCCAAGATATGGGCCCAAAACAATTTAGCCCAAGTACCTTTATCAATATAACATAGATAATTAAATCCAAATCCAATTTAATTTAATTAAATAATTTCTATCCAAAAGAAATTAATATCATAATTATTAACAATTAAATATTACAATTATAAATTGAATATTTAATACTTTCTTGATACACTATTAAATCGGAAAACTAATCGCATATAGTGTGACCCTATAGGCCTTTATATATGACATCAATCCAATGATGATCCAAACAAAACTCCTAGACGGCTTAGTTGGACGAACTCAATATATAAAGAACATTCACTTGAACTCAGCGAATTATAACTTTCATACAAAGTTTTGGTGAAACTCATTTCATTCCGAATCACTCGATTAAACTTAAGATTTATCCAAGTGTCTCTCAATGGCTTAATCAATTTATCTCATCTTTATTAGTCGACAACTAGACAATACTTCAATTACTATATTGAACATGTCTCTTGCATTGGCCAATGACTTTAGTCGACCTAATATAGAGATTATGAGTAATCTCTCTCGAAATTCCAATCGAGGAATGAACTCTTTCTTGACTCAACTACCACCTTTATTTACATCATGATGCACCCAACACAAGCGTATCTACCCGAAAAGGAGTGCAAGCATTGGTCGTGGTCAAAGTACATCACTCAGTAAACAAGGTGCGTATTGATCTCAAGTCAAAGGATTATCACACTCTTTATACACTGATAAGTTTATAAACATACAATAAATAACTTATCAGTAGGGTTTACCAATACTCTCCAAAGTATCAATGTGTCCATGATGAATAACTATTATTCGCAGTCGTGAGACTTACTGCATTCTCTAAAATGTGATGCAGACCACATGCCAACATATATTATATTATCAATATCCCAATCTTGATAATCGTTAGTCGTGGCTATTTTAAGAGTAATGTTTTATCGATGACATCTCACCATATCAATGACAAAATTAACTCTACGCGAACATTTATATGAATAATCACAAACAATCAAAATAATAATTCAATAAATGCAATGCCATATATATTACGATATATGCAATAATTGTGATCAAGTATAATGTCTTTAAATCTGATTGTCTCTAGGACATTCATACTTTCAGCGTTGTTGTTGGGAAAATAGTACAAGGACTTTGAATCGGAACTCCATTGCCGACTGCTGCGTGTTGTCATCGCCGGAAAGCCGATCGTTCGCTGAATTCCAGTCCGTCGGGCCGTCGACGGAGGCGACAAAATGCGGTTGATTCGTAAAATTGAAAAAAAAGGATGAAAAGAGACGACTTGTTTTACTTTTAATTTATTATTATTATTATGTTTTATTTTTATTATTATATTATTTATTATATTACATGAGGGTAAAATGGGGTGATCGTGGGGTTGATTTAGTAAAATTAAATGTATTTTAAATTTTTGGGGAGTATAAATTGGAATCAACTAATAATATTTTAGGGTGCATATATCCACACCCTATTATTATTACTGGTTTGCAAGTCCCCGCGAGACACTATACAAAATATAAAAATATATAAAAATTATAAAAAAAATATTAACTTTAGAAATTGATTATTAATACATAGAAAAAAAAAATAACACTTGCGATTGTTAATTTCACATTAATTATATTACTATATAAAAAATGATCGACTTTCTAATTTTTGATAACTACAAAACTACCTCTAAAGTTCGAACTAATTACTACTAAAAAATTGAAGTTTGATTATAGCTTATATAAAATAAGGAGTTTATTATATTCTTATGAATATAATACAGAATCAAACCGCAAAATTTTTTCTTTTAGTTTTGATAATTTTTGAATTATATGATTCTTTTGTTTTAAAATTTAAATACCTTAAATCTCAATGATTATTTTTGTAAGCCTTGTTAGCAAGCAAAAAAGAGCAATGCACAATATGAAGAAGAGCCCTGGTATGGATGATCAGCTCTGGCAGACATACAACATGAAGAAGAGCTCTCCTCTAAATGACCAGCCCTGGACAGACAAGATAAAGAAGAGCTCTGGTTTAGATGACCAGCTCTGACAATCACACAATCTGAAGAAGAGCTCTGGTTTAGATAACTAGCTCTGGAGAGCAGATAAGATGAAGAAGAGATCTAGTCTAGATCAAGCCATGCATGCACCCATGCACACTGAATCAGCACTCTATAAAGTTGCGTAAAATGTGCTGTGCAAAATGACAAAACACAAGTTTTGAATTTAGCCATTTTTGTACATGTCTAGTACAACTCATTTCCTTATTTGGTGGATTCAGGGTTATTTAAATTTGTAGAGTATCTAGAATGATCTATAAGCTATATATAAGGGGAACAAATCATTTGTAAAAACATCAACGAGAAATATATTAGAATATTCAGCATCTTGTTCCTGTGTTTATACTCTTCCATATTCAGCCATAACAAAGCATGAATTTCTTCATGGTATCAGAGCTTCGAGTTAATTTCTGGACTCTGAATGGATTATTTTTTTATTTATTTTCCTCTCCTCATTTTTAACAAATGGCCTCCACATCCACATCTCCTACCTCTCACTCAACTGTAGAACAAATTACAATCGTTTATCCCCAAAGTCAGCTCATTAACATCAAGCTGAATGAGTCTAATTTTGTCATATGGAAACAACAGATCATGGCGGCCATAAACGACTATGGTCTTGAAATTTATCTAACCAAAGATTGCACCTTTTTGCCCACTGATCCAGGATTTCCTCTCTGGAAACGTCAAGATCAGCTTATAGCTTCTTGTCTCCTTTCATCTCTCACTGAAAATCTTCTTGTTGGCACAGTTGGCCTTATCTCTTCAAAACAAATATGGGAATGCTTGGAAACCAGTTTTGCAAGTCAGTCAAGAGCTAAAATCATGCAGTATAAACTGGAGCTTCAACCCATTAAGAAAGGAGCTATGAACATGATAGAATATCTCTACAAGATCAAGCTTGTTGTGATATGATGGCCACAACAGGAGAAAAGATTACTGAGCAAAATCAGATCATATATGTAATTTCTGGACTGGGACCCTAATATAATCCAGTTATGGTCAGTATCACATCAAGATTGGAGACCTATACTCTGATGGAGGTTCACTCCTTGCTGCTCATTATTGAGGCCAGGCTAGAGAGTTTTGAATATACCATATCTCAAATCACCTCAAATTGTTCAACACATAATGCTAATAACATCAATCAAGACCAATTTTCAAGGAGAGGAGGCTACAACAAAAATTTTAGAGGAAGGCGAAATTTTAAAGGCAGGAGCTCAAGAAATGGAGGCAGAGGAAGAGGGGGAAGAAGTCAGACCTAGAAGCCTAGATGCCAAATCGGTTTCATCTCAAGACACACTGCTGGCAAGTGTTTTCATAAACAAAATATGAACTTTACTCCAAGAAACAATCAGTTCCATCAACCTTAATCTTCAAGCAGCAACTACTTTGGGAAGCACTCGACAAATGCTGCCAGCAGCACTTCAAAAATCAATCATGAGTCTTGTTGGTTTCCAGACTCAGGAGCCACCAACCATTTGACTTATGATTTCAACAACTTGAGCATGTCAAGTGAGTATCAAGGATCAGAGAAGGTTCACATGGGTAATGGATCAAGTTTGCACATCTTACATACTAGTGATTCAATAGCTAAAGGTCTTATTACCAATAATCATACTTTCATCCTAATGAACTTGCTTCATGTGCATGATATTACCAAAAATCTGATTAGTTTTTCCCAGTTTTCTATGGACAATAAGGTTTTCTTTGAATTTCACCCTTATTTCTATTTGGTGAAGGACCAAAAACACAAGAATAGTTCTACTCAAAGAAACTGTTGAGAATGGCCTTTACAAGTTCAACCTCACACTATTCAAAAACCAAACAAGCTGCGGAATATTCCACATCCTATGCAACTTCCCATTTCAATAAAATCCAGTCAGCTTAGTATAAGACTTGATTTGAGTCTATGGCATTGCATACTTGGACATGCCTCTTTAAATATTGTCAGAAAATCTCTTTTGAGATGTAATGTTACTTTCCATGATAATAAATTAAATTTCATTTGTGCATTTTATCTCGAGGCTAAAAGTCATAAGTTACCCTATAATCCTTCTGATTCTGTTAATTATTGAATTTTAGATCTTATCCACACTGATTTATGGGGACCCTCTCCAATAAAACCCAATAATGGTCATAATTACTATGTGAGTTTTATAGATCACAAGACGAGATATACTTGGTTATACCTACTCAAACTAAAGTCTTACACTCATAACACCTTTGTCCATTTCAAGAATCTTGTAAAGAACCAGCTCAATAGGAAAATCAAAGCCATTCAATAAAATGGTGGTACTGAATTCAAAACATTATCTAAATTCTTTTCTGAAAATGGAATCCATCACAGGATTTACTGCCCTTTACACCCCACAGCAAAATGGTCTTGTTGAAAGAAAACATCGGCACATTCTTGAAACATCTATCTCCTTTCTATCTCATTCTCATGTTCCACATTCCTATTGGGATGATGCTGTTGTTCTACAGTTTTTCTGATCAATAGACTACCATCCATGATCTTAAATTTCCAAACTCCCACAGAAGCCCTCACTGGTTTGAAACCAGATTATAGTAATTTGAAATTTTTTGGATTCTTATGTTTTCCTCACCTAAGACCAATGAACAAGCACAAACTTAACTTCAGAAGCACTCCTGCTGTTTTCCTTGGATACAACACACAATTCAAAATGTACAAAGTCTTGTTGCCAAATAAGAAAATCATTGTCACTAGAAATGTTGTTTTTGATGAATCTCAATTTCCTTATCAAACTAAAGAAGATCCTTCTCCTTTCACCAACAACACTAATCAGTTCACCCCCTTACTCACTATTGATAGACTCATAAAATCTCCTTCATCGAATGCCAACTCTGACCATCATATGCCTACATCTCAATCACACACATTGCCAGCCTCATCAACTTCTCACCAAAGACCTCATTCCATTGACCATCAACCAATAGAAATTCTCCCCATCACTGAAATCTTAGGAGGACATATAACTATTGATTTACCAGTATGTTTTGATGTGTTTACTCCATTTAACAATCCCATTGTAGTCGATCAAAGTTTTCAGGTCACAAGAATGATATGGGGCATCATATGGTGACAAGATCAATGGCAGGACTTATGCTTCTGTCTTTATTGACAACATTGAACCAAGCACATATCAAAAAGCTCTTACCATGCCAAAATGGAAAGAGGCCATGAACATAGAGTATGATGAACTACAGAAGAATATTACCTAGAGCACTCACAATGTTTCTGAACTACCTCCCAATAAGAAGCTATTCAGCTGCAAATGGATTTTCAAAATCAAAAGAAACTCAGATGGATCTGTTGCTAGGCACAAAGCAAGACTGATGGCAAGAGGTTTTTCATAGCTCGCAGGTTTGGATTACACTGAGACCTTCATCCCAGTCATTAAACCAACCACCATAAGGAAAATTCTTTCCATAGCCATAACAAGTGGATTATCAGGCAAGTTGACATTGTTAATGCCTTCTTGAATGGAGATCTTGACACAGACATCTACATGAAACAAATCCCTGGTTTTGAGCAGTATGACCAAGCTGGAAATCCATTGGTTTGCAGATTACACAAGTCCCTATATGACCTGAAGCAAGCATCCAAAGCATGGTCATCCAAACTAAGTAAAGTTCTCAAGTGTTTAGGATTCACCATGTCTAAGTCAGACAACTCTTTATTCTTCAAAAAGAATGAGTCTTCTTACACAATGATCCTGACATATGTGGATGACTTGATAATCACTGGACTAAGCAATGAAGAAATCCAAAGGATCATCACACAAATTCAGAGCCATTTCTCCCTAAAGGATCTAGGCGGGCTGAGCTACTTCCTTGGAATTCAGGTGCATTATACCAATGGAGAAATGGTGCTCAGTCAGGAGCAATACATCAAGGACATACTGAACAGGATAGGAAGGAGCGAGGCAAAAGGTTTGTCTTATCCAATGGTACCACAACCTGTTCTTTCCAAACATCAAGGACAGCCCATCCTCAGTCCTACTTTGTATAGACAAACAGTAGGTGCCCTCTAATATGCCACAATTACAAGACCAGACATCTCATATAGTGTCAAAAAAGTCAGCCAATATATGCACAACCCTCTGAACACTCATTGGAAGGAGTTTAAGAGAATACTTATATATTTGGCAGGAACTGTTGGGTCTGGTTTGAGATTCAGGTCAACCAATGAGTTTAGAGTGACTGGATTTGTTGATGCTGATTGGGGATCAGACATTGGTGATAGAATATCAACATCTGGCTATTGCATTTACCTTGGTCCTAACCTACTTTCTTGAAGTGCAAAGAAACAAGCTACTATTTCTAAGTCATCAACTGAAGCATAGTATAAAATAATCGCACACAACACTTGTGAAATTCTTTGGCTACAGTCTTTGCTCAAGAAAATAGGCATAGGGATAACCAAGCCAATTGTGATCTAGAATGAAAAATAAGGAGTTGTTGCCTTATCAATTAATCCTGTTTTTCAGTCAAGATCCAAACACTTTGAATTGGACTTACATATTGTCAGAGAAAAGGTTACAGAGAAAATAATTTCAGTAAGGCATGTGCCTGCTCTTGATCAAATTGATGATGCATTGACAAAACCTCTTATTGGACAATTCTTCAGGAAGACGAGACACAAGTTGAATAGTATACCAATATTACCTTTGAATTGAGAGGGGGATGTTAGCAAGCAAACAACAGCCATGCACAATATGAAGAAGAGCTCAGGTCTGGATGATCAGCTCTGGAAAGCAGACAAGATGAAGAAGAGCTCTACTCTAAATGACCAGCCCTGGTAGACAGACAAGATAAAGAAGAGTTCTGGTCCTGATGACCAGCTCTGGCAAGCACACAATGTGAAGAAGAGCTCTGGTCTAGATTACCAGCTATGGAGAGCAGACAAGATGAAGAAGAGCTCTTGTCTAGATCCAGCCATGCATGCACCCATGCACACTGAATCAACACTCTATACAGCTGCGTAAAATGTGATGTGCAAAATGACAAAACACAAGTTTTGAATTGAGCCATTTTTGTACCTGTCCAGTACAAACCATTTCCTTATTTGGTGGATCTAGGGTTATTTAAATTTTTAGATTATCTAGAATGATCTATAGGCTCTATATGTAAATACATCATAAAGAAATATATTAGAATATTTAGCATCTTGTTCTTGTTTTATACTCTTTCATATTCATCCATGGCAAAGCATGAATTTCTTCAATCCTTCTAGATTTTCTTGAGAGCTTATTTGTTGCATATGTTTTGGTTCATGGTGTTGTTAATTTAGTAACTCAAATCGAGCTCATATGTTGTAAATTAAAATTAATGCTCGAGTTAGTCAAAATTTTGTCACATAAAATATACACATTTACAATTTTCACCAACTTTTTGATCAACTCAAATGAAATCTTAAAATAAATTTCAAAAGCATAAGAAAATTTTCAGTTAATCTAATTTTATTTTTCTTTTCTTTCACTCTATACTAATCTTTGTTGTAGTAGTACATTTCAAAAATTATGCAATAAAATTGAAAATTCTGAAATTATGTGGACATATCTGAAAAAAAAAATAAAAATCAGATGAGAAATAACAATATATGTTTCAATATAAAAATGAGTAAAAGTAGAACCTGAAAATATGTAAAAGTAGACAAATTTGAATTTACTTGAAAGATAATTGTTCACAGATCTAACTGACTATTAAAATTGCCAATGAAAAATAAATCCTATTTAAAAACATATTTCAACTACTTAAGATATGTAAGTATTAACTAATCATAAACCGAATTTATATAAAACAGAAATAAATCATTGTCGGTAATTAACTTTATCGATGAAAATCATCGATCCAAAAACTGTCCACACTTAATTCCCCCGTTATTCGGTGGGAAACTTGTCAACATATGACGGAGTCGGAAATCCATCGGCGTTCTAGACGTGTCTTTCTGATTTTAATTGTCAATTTGATTGGTAATCCGTCGATATCATTCAGTAAAATCCGTCGTTAATTTGTGCTTTCTTGTAGTGTGATTGTCTAATTTGCTGCTGCGTACTAGGATCATCCAAACATTTGGGCGTACTTGTAAGAAGTCACGTGCGCAAGAGGAAGAAGTTAGGCAAAAGTGATCAATCCCACGTGCATGCATGCACATCTGATTACCTCCCATGCAAGCTGGCATAGTGTGCTGTGCAAATAGAACCTGTGTGCAGGAGAGCCGTTTTTGTACCTTGGCAATACATTCCATTTCTTAATTTGTGGATATAGGATTATTCAAATTTATATCGTAGTCTAGAGTCATCCATAGCCTCTATAAAAGGAAAGTAACATCTCTTGTTAATTATTAATAATATACAGCACCATTACAAGCTTTATTCTTGTTTGTTCATCTTTTCTTCTTTACAAAGTTCAATATGGCATTGCATGAATTTCAACTTGGTATCAGAGCTCCGGGTTAATCCCTGGACTTTGCATATCTTTTCCTTTTTCTATATTTAACACAAATAAATGGCTTCTACCTCTTACTCTACTCACTCATCCACAAATGAAAATGCAGTTATATAGCCTCAAAGCCAACTCATTAGCATCAAGCTTAATGAGTCTAATTTTCTAATCTGGAAACAATAGATCATGGCCGCCATCAATGGCTATGGTCTTGAGACATTTCTGACTAAAGACAACATTTTTCCAACCACAAGTTCAGAATATTCACTCTGTGGAAACGCTAAGATCAACTCATAGCCTCTTTGCTGTTTTCATCTCTCGCAAAAAGGCTTCTTGTAACCACAGTTGTTCAAGTCTCTTTAAAATAAATCTGGGAGTGTTTAGAGACAAGCTTTGCCAACCAATCAAGAGCAAAAATCATGCAGTACAAGCTACAGCTCCAAACCACTAAAAAAGGAGCCATGAATATGAGAGAGTACTTGAACAAGATTAAGGCTTGTTGTGATATGGTAGCAACTGCAGGAGAGCAGATATCTGAGCAAAATCAAATTATCTATATAATTTCTGGATTGGGAGCTGAGTATAATCCAATGATGGTGAGCATCACATCAAGATTGGAGACCTATCCCTAATGGAGGTTCACTCTTTGCTTCTGAGCTTTGAGGCCAAATTAGAGAGCATTGAAGGTTTGACCATTTCCCAGCTAAACTCTGATGGATTCACATCTAGTGCTAACACTATCACTCAAGACCTGTCAAGAAGAGGAGGTTACAGTCCAAGCTACAACCAGAACCCTAGAGGAAGATGAGGGTTTAGAGGAAGAAATTCAAGATTTTGAGGCAGAGGAAGAGGAGAAAGCCAATGCTGGAAACCCTGATGCTAGATTTGTTTCATTCCAGGTCATATAGCAGAGAAATGTTTACATAGGAAAGATAGGAATTTTAGTCCATGAAGCAGCAACACTCATCAAAACAGTCTAAGTTTTCAAACATCAATCATCTCGGACAATATGGAAAACATTCTGCAAACATTGTCAGCAGCTCTCCAGAAATCAATCAGACTCTTGTTGGTTCCATGATTCAGGAGCCACTAATCACTTAACTTATGACTTCAACAACTTGAGAATGGCAAATAAATACCAAAGATCTGAGAAAGTTCATATGGGCAATGGATAAGGTTTGCACATTTTACATAATAGTAGTTCTTTAGTTAAAGGTCCTCTTGTTAGTGATCATACTTTAAACCTTAAAAACCTACTACATGTGCCTGACATTACAAAAAACTGGATCAGTGTGTCTCAATTCGCTAAGGATAATAGAGTTTTCTTTGAATTTTATCCTTATTTCTACTTGGTGAAGGATCAAGACATTAGAATGGTTCTACTCAAGGGGACAACTGAAAATGGCCTTTACAAGTTTAGCCTTATCCCTTTTCAAGATTTAAATAAAACAAAACCTCCTGCATACTCTGCCAATAACCCTATGTCTTTTCTAGTTTTAATATATTTCAATCAGCTGAATAAGTTTGATATGAACTTTTGGCATTGCAGACTTGGGCATGCTTCTTTAGATATTGTCAGAAAAGCTCTTTTTAGTTGTAATATTCCTTTCAATGACAGTAAAACTAGTTTCATTTGTGCATCTTGTCTTCAAGGCTAAAAGTCATCAGTTTCATTATATAAGTCTTGATTTCATTTAGACTGATTTGTGGGGACCATCCCATATGTGATCCAATAATGGATACAACTATTATGTAAGCTTTATAGATCACAAAAGTAGATACACTTGGTTATATTTACTCAAACTCAAGTCTGACACTCACAATGCCTTTCTTCAATTCGAAAATCTTGTGGAAAACCAATAAAATAGGAAATATGAAAGCTGTTCAATCAGATGGTAGAACAGAACTCAAAACTCTATCAGACCTTTTCTCTGAAAATGGAATGAAAATGGAATCACTCATAGAATATCCCACCCTTACATTTCACAACAGAATGGTCTTGTTGAAAGGAAGCATAGACGCATTCTTGAAACAACCATTTCACTGTTAGCTCATTCAGGTGTCCCACAATCTTATTAGGATGATGCAGTTTTATTTGCAGTCTTTTTAATAAACAAAGCTATCCAAGCTATTAGAGTTCAAAACTCCCATAGAGGCACTCACTGGCATGAAACCAAATTACAACTCCCTGAAAACTTTTGGTTGTTTACGCTTTCGTCACTAAGACCTATAAACAAACACAAACTCAATTTTAGAAGCAATCCAATTGTTTTCCTTGGATATACACTACTGCATAAAATAGATACAAAGGCGCCTCATCCACGGCAGTTCTGGAAAAACCATCGTTAAATACTTTTTTACGGCGGTTTTCTAAAAAACCGCGTTTAAATCGGTCATTTAACGGCGGTTTTCATAAAACCGCCGTAGAATCCCACATTCTACGGCGGTTTTATGAAAACCGACGTTAAAATTCAATCATTCGACGGCGGTTATTTGAGAACGGACGTAAAAACTGGAGGCCAGCTGATTTTAACGGCGGTTCTCAAATAACCGCCGTAGAATGTTTGAGTTTTACGGCGCTTGTTTGGGAACCGCCGTTAAAATCAGCTGCCTCCAGTTTTTACGTCGGTTCACAAATAACCGCCGTAGAATGTTGGGATTTTTACGGCGGTTATTTTTGAACCGCCGTAGAATGTATGTATAAGATAAAAGGAGCTCTTGACACGTGGCTATATAAGATAAGATAGGGTTTTCTGAATTGTTTTGGTCCTTCACTCCAAAGTCAAAATGCCCTTTCGCTTTGTTTTCTTATCTACTGCCATTCCCAAAAATTATCGCCGTCGCAGAATTTCTATCACCAACTTCTCCATTCACAAGCTACCGGCGCCACTCTCTCTCACACACATGCACTCGAGTGTATTTCTGCGTGTTGTAGAGATCGTAGCTTGCTCTATAACTTGCCCTCCCTTGCTCTTGGCTCCAGATCGGAGCCAAGAATAGAAGTTTTTCTGCAAACTAAACAGGTATTGGTAATAATTTGTGATTTTTGAAATTGGATGTATAAATGAAGATAAAACACTGAATTGACGAGCTTTTGTGTATTTATTTTTCAGTCGAATATGATTTTTTTATTTTAGTTTTTGAAAGGAAAATGGCTAGAACCCTAATTATCATCTGTTTCCTTTCCATCCAAAACATCTTCCGAAAAATAATATGGGAGAAAGAGTAGAGGTGAAGGACCTCAGCCTTTCGGACTTGGATCTGAGAATAAAGGGGGTATCCAGAATCTAATATTTGAATTTTCTTTTCTGTTCTGAATAGATATTTACTAGATTACTTATTTAAATTTTTTTTTTTAGGATTTTCTTCTTTTGTTATTGGTCAAGGTTTCTTGATTTTACATATGTATGTATTTCATTAGCCTCAAACTTTGGTTATTTGCTAGTAATTTCGCATGTTTTTGAGAAGTAATGTTGTGGTTTTGCTGTGATTATTATTACTATTTTTTTTGTTCTTTATTGTCTAGACTACCATGTGTTGTAGGTTTGTAGATGATACAAAGAAATTGTTTACAACAAGCCACCATTGATAATTAAACTATTGAGCTTTTATCTCTGTGAAGGGGCATTAGTATATATACAACTTGTTTGTCTCAGGACAATTCATTTAACTAGGGAGGATTTCTCGTGTCTGTTTCACAATACTATGTCAAATATTGAGCCAATATGAAAATCTCAATGGGTGTGGTTTATGTGCAGTGGTTTCATGATGCAACGTTTTATCTCCGACTATGAGTATATTATAACTTAGTTGTTTTGATTACTGATGATAAAACTACGAGCTTATTGGATCGTTTGTTCAATTCGGTGATGGACATTTTTCCCAATTACTTGACCAATATGAGAAAAAAGAGTATCTGATCAGTTTTTTTTTAATTATGAGACCACCTCTTTTTTCTTTCTCCTATATTATTTCAAGAGTTTGATGAGTTTTTAATTGGTACGAAAACTCATTTCTTATTTGCTTTGGTCAATAGATATGCAGCTGCACCGCATGAGGTCCGGATTTATTGGGCCAAATTCACAAAGGATTACTTCATCAATCGCCCGACCCTTGTCTCGATTTTCTGTCTGATCGATGCCAGCATTCCTGCAAAAAAGATTGATCTTGAGTATGCCAGCTGGTTGGGGCAAAAACAGGTTTGAGTTATTTCCCCCCTCTTTAATTTCCAAATGAATGATTGGGCCGTGACCACTAATTTTGTTTTCCTCGAGGCTTGACTTAGTTACAAAATGACCCTGAGGTGTTTTGGTTCAGTGTTAAAATTAAGGGGCTATATGTAATAATTTTATTAATGTTAAGACGTTTTTCGAAATGTTTTTTTGCTTATGATTATGAAGGGGGTTAGTGTTTGAACATGTTTGAACACTCGAAATTTGATTTATTTTCTAAGTAGGTTTTGGACATGATAAACAATCCACATTACTTGTATCGGATGACTGTTCTTCGTGCAGTTTGTTTACTTGCCCCTGTCATGGGTTCTGAGATCACATGTTCCAAATTATTGCCCGTTATTGTTACTGCATCAAAGGATAGGTATTTTTCTTTCCATCTCCGTTTCTGGTGTCGTAATCGTAGTTTTTACAAATAATATGCTGAATAAAAATATTTCAATTCTCACTTGATTTCAAAAGCTCTTATATAGATTCAGTAAAATGAATCTCTTCTTTTGGCTTTATCTCGTGATCAACGATGAAGAATTGCTTTTGCATCACCAGGTAATGCTGAAAATGAAGAGTCTACATGTKGTTGGGACCGTGACGAAAAATAAAAAGAGTAAGTGTTATTTTTGTTTTGCTTTATGTCTTTTATCTTGTCATGAGAACATAATTTGAGATGGTGGTGGGTTTTAACCTTCTATTTGGGGATCTGAGAAAGTTTCAATTAAAAAAAAAAAAAAGGATACTTGACTATAAATTTGCTGCAAGTACATGAAATGGATACTTGTGCTCTTTACATACTTCCAGTTTCTCTATTACAAATGATTTGTTTTCTTATGTTACTTTCTCATATTTTTCCAAAATCTGTTTCTTTAGGTAATGGCCATTATTGCATATTTCATGCTTGTCTGGCTACCTGCCCCTAATGTTTCTCTTCGACCATCTCTAGCAATAACAGCTGGCGGTCTCAATAAGTTCTTCTATGGCTACCCCGATAATGCTTTTCAGTTTTTTATTCTTTTTTTTTAGAATGACTATATTTCAGTTGATTATTTAAATTACACGTAGATTGGACATGTTTGTCGTTAGAAATGCGAAGATGTTTCATTTTACTTTTTAGTCTCTTGTTTTTAGTGTTGAATTCATGGATGCTGTTGATGGAAATTCTTGATTATATTGGAGTATTAATTCTTAATTTATTTGTTGAAATAATCAATATATTCAAAATATTCATTATTGGCAATTTTGGTGCACCTGCTTTCATTTCTTTTTCTTTTTAAATCTTTTTACTACTTTCTAGAAGGTAGTTTTCAAGAACCGACGTAAAATGTTCGTTCTGGACAACAGACTTTCTAGAAGGTATTTTTAAAAATCGCCGTAAAATTTAACGGCGGTCGATATAACGGCGGTTCAAAAACCGCCGTTAAAAGTCCCTAAAAACTGCCGTTAAATCACTGTTCTGTAGTAGTGATAACACTCAGTTCAAAGGCTACAAAGTCTTGTTACCAAACAAAAGAGTCATCATCACCAAGAATGTCATTTTTGATGAATCAAAATTTCCTTTCAATTCAAACAAGACCCTCTACGCTTTACCAACAACACAAATCACATCTCTCCTTCAATTTCCCTTAATAAACTCAACACCTTACCCCTCCAATCCACCAACAATACTTCTCCAGACCATACTTAATCCTCAAACAACCATACACCTACATCCCAACACGATTCTTCACCAGCCTCCTCCTCATCTTCTCACCAACATCCTCATTCCTCTGACCATCAACCAATAGAAATCCATACTGATATTGTACTTCCAGGAGGACATATTACTATTGATATACCTGTATGTCAGGATGTGTATTCCAAATCTAACAAACCGTCACTAGTACAAAAAACACATTATAGACCAGACATTATAGAACGGTTGTTATTATGTTATAGGATTTTTGTCCACGTGGGATTTTAATTCTATTAATTTKGTTATTAGTTTTTAAAGAATGTTTGCCTTTCTGGACTCTATTGTTAGTTAGAATGCTAGTAGGTATAGGAGTCCTTTTCTCTTAAATATCTTAAGAGATATTTATCAAGACCTTGTTATGTGGAACAAGGACTACCTCAAGGAAGCTGAACTATAATTACTTGGCATTTTTATTTGAAGAGATACGACGACAAGGAAAAGAAAAATAGAAACACTACTGCTTCATTCCTGCTCCGTTTTGTTTATTCTTCGAGTTCAACTTGTTCGAATGAGAACTTTTAGGAGAAATTTTCTTTTTTCATCTTTTTGTAATGTTATTAGAATACTTTTTTTTCTATATATAAAAATTTCTAGTAATATAACTTTTGGCCTAAGGTCACGTTCTGTGAGTTATTTTAACTCACAGGCAAAAATCATTACTGTTTTATCTTTTGCACATATGTTAGTAAGAATGTTTCAACACATTTACTAACACTGTCGTTCATACAAGTTATTGAAGACCTTTAAAACTTTCAATTGGTATCAAGAGAGATCACTTGGCTCTACTAAGTGAGATTTATGCGGATTTTGAAGGAAAACAATGGATACTGTAATGAACGCTACAATCCGACCTCCTGTGTTGGATGGAAGTAACTATGCAATTTGGAAAGTCAGGATGCGAGCATATATCAAGAGGATGGACGAAAGATCCTGGCGTGCAATTCTAACTTGATGGGAGGCTCCCAGAAGAGATGATCTGGACGGTGACATCATTCTAAAAAATGAGGTTGACTGGACTGCAGAAGAACTTGCTACCTCAAATGCTATCACCAAAGCCTTGAATGCCATCTACAGCTTTGTGGATGTCTCCTTGTTTAGAATCATATCCAACCTACAAACTACCAAAGAAGCATGGGAGGCACTACAACTCTTCTGTCAATGATCCAGAGGAGTCCAAAGGACCAATCTGAGAATGATAGCGACACAATTCGAAGTACTAAGAATGGAGGAAAGTGAAACGATTGCCAGCTACAGTGCAAAACTTCTTGACATTTCGAATGAATGTCAATCTCTGGGATCTCATATCTCAAATGAAAGACTTGTGAGCAAATTCCTGCTATCTGTGACCGAAAAATTCAATATGAAGATCACGACAATTGAAGATGCCAAAGACACTGCTGTCATGAGTTTTGATGAACTTGTTAGATCACTAAAGACTTATGAGTTGGAATTAAAACTCAAGCAACCAAAAGGGAAGAACATTGCCCTCATCTCTGCCCCAGATTCTGAAGACGAAGATATTGACCTTGCTGCCATAGCGTACAAGGCTGAGCATGCAAACTTAGATGTGGATACTAGTGCAGAAACAGCATTCTAGAACAGAACATCCTGCTGCATCTAGAAGGGTATTTAAAATACTATTCTGGATTAGACTTTCCAGAACGGTTTTTGAAATTACCGTTCTGGATAGACAATTTTCCAGAACGGTATTAAAATATCATTCCAAGAATAAGGTGCCTCAGAAAGTCAGATACAATAAATGTTAGCCTCTACCCAGAAAATTAAAATATTGAGAGTCATTTTTTTATTATTTAAAAAAAAAAAACCTTCCTTCAATAAAGTCTTCAGTTCCTATATTTACAACAGTACATCCAATTGCCTTAGCAGAGATAAGTCACAGTGTTATTTTCATTCCTCTCCCACAGATTAAGCATCCTCTTTGTATTTATCGCCCGTTCATTGATTGTCCCCGGCCAGCATCATTGATAAGCTTACTATATATATACAATAAACACAGTTCTTGAGCCAACCCAGTACGTCGGCCAACCTGGAACGTGATAATGTAGATCTGAGCCTAATGGTTAACTACCCTGATTACGTGTGTCGACCTCTGACCTGACATGAACTTGCCCTGAAGTTTCTAATAGAAGCATAAACACAACTGACTCGAAATCAGTACGTTTTGATACACAATTTGTCTTAAAATGTAATTATCTGAGTTTTATCTAATTTTGATCCATATTCAAATAAATTTGCAGAAGATAACTGCAATTTTTGTAATTATGCTAAATTTCATGGTGCATTTTATAAAAAGAACACATATACCAAAACTCGTGTTATTAAATAAGAAATTCTGAAAATTCAAATTATTAACCAAATATTTAACCATTTGGTTGGTGTTATTTTTGAAAACCCACTGATGATAATATGAAAAAATCAGAGTAAAATAAACTTCCTTACCAAGTGAACTGCACCATCTATGTTAGCACCTTCTCCATTGATTCTGCAATTTAATTTGGCATTTGTGATAAAGCATGATTTTTGTTCTCTGTCGTGAAGACATTTTTTGTGTTGTATTTTATATATTTATTTTATGTTTTAGGTAGCAATGTTAGTTAATAATTCAGTTTGAAAGATAACAGTGTAATGATGATGATTGTTGTGAGTTTCTTTGCTGAAATAATAATGTAATTTTCCATTTTGATATGTAGATAGGAAAAGTTTGAGTGAAAAGGGTTCATAAATATGTAAAGTAAGTTATGTGACCTGCTTTTATTCTTGTGGTTTCAATATGATTATCTAAGAAATATAAAAGCTCATCTAACATTTCTTAGAAATATGCTTAGAAATATGTGACTGTATAAATAAACTAATTAGTAAAGTTGATCAGAAGTGAAATAAATTAATTACTACTTATAACTAATTTTTGCTTAGAAATAATACTTTTAAACGTAAAGTTTTTTTGTTAATTATTTTAAGTAATACATATAACTTCTTATCAAAAGATTATAATATAACTTAAACATAAAGTTACTATTTTTCATAGTAATATGTTTCTTGTTTTAGTTGTTTGATTAATTTATGATTGATATTGGATTACTTATGTGTTTTTGAAGATGTTGGACTTGGAGCACATATAAATACAGATTATGATGGTTAATCTAGTATAATACGGGCCTGGACTTTTTTACTATATTAATTTAGTAGTGATGATAATGTAAACACCTTGTTAATTAATTAATCAAGTAAGAAGATACATTATTAATATTAAAATCCTTAAATATAATGGATTAGCACCGTGCAAAGATATTTATATTTGTTTGTTTATTAATTTATTTGGATTATCAATATATTATGATGCATCTATCTTTGATTGTAAAATCACCCGGCTTGTAGAAACAAATAAATTTGCATGTAAATTGTACCTCTATCGGTAATAGAGCATTAATAATAGTAGATGAGTGAGCTGCAAAGATGTGAATTGGGTTCACGATTCACTTATTTTACATATTAGAATTAAAGCTTTGTTAGTTTGAATTTTCAGATTTTTTTCAATTAAATTCGGAAAGTTCCTAGTGTTTTTTCTTTAATTTTTTATCTATTTATTTATTTTTTTACCTTTATTTGAATTTTTTATTTATTGCAGCTTCTTAATTCTTGTGCTACTCTTGGTGCTTTTGCAAACTCCTCCGCACGAAAGAAATTGTAGCTATTTTTCAGGTATGGTTTTTTGCTTGTATACAAATATTAACCCACTTTTAGTTTGTTCACTTGGTTAATTTTTCAAAATTGCAAAATATCCACTTGCTACATGGTTCTGTTTTTAAAATTTCACATATTGATTAATGATAATTGTAATTCTATTGAGGGACAGAGGGGCTGGACTTTTTAGAATAGTGAGGTGGTGTGGTCGGTTTTAGAATTAGGGTCTTATATTTTCTTTTGGTAGAGGGGCTGGACTGTTTTTTTTTTTGTTTTTTTTTTTTTTTTGTAGTTAAGTGATAACTAAATCACTATAAAATTCGGTGACTTCGTGAAGAAAAAGAACATCTCAAGAAAACCCTTGAACTAGCATCTCAAGCCGCATCTGAGCCTAGCACTCCACAACCCTTGAGGCAGTCCTCCAACAGGTTCCAACGAAGAGATTGAACACCTTCGAGTGTGAAATATGAACCCAGGAATTAAAACAGTACCAAGGACCTGGACAACGTTCAGTGTCATGAGTGCAGAGGATTTGGACATTATAGGTATGAGTGCGCCAATACCCTAAGGAAGAATAATTTTATCGCCATGAGTGATGGAGAAGATGACGTGGAGTCAAAAGAAACTGAGGTGGTTGCTACTATGAACACTTGTGTTTATCTGGGATGACACTGATAGCTTGAGTAACATTGTGTGTTTCAACTCTGTAACCACAACAAAAGACGATGAGAATGAAGAGTTTGCTGCGGCTTACGAAGATTTGTATGAAAACTGGTGCAAAATTCTCCAGAAGGTCAAATTTCTCTCTAAAGAAATTGAGAGACTGACACGAGCAAACAAGGAACAACAATCTGTGGTGTTACTCCTAGAAACTCTGTTGACCAAGCGAGAAGAAGAACTAGATAAAACAAGGGGAGAACTTTCAGCGGCTATGATGACACTCAAGAAACTCAACAATGAATCAACCAAACTTGATGAAATTCTGTCTATTAGAACAATGGTCAGACATGGGATAGGGATTGGGGGTCCAGTCTTTGTCAAAGAAAGTGATAAATCCTCCAAAGGATCAGTCTCTTGGACAAAATCAGGCGAAGGAGCGTACCTACGTCAATCATCACTGCTCAAAATCGGGTCACATCAGATCATTCTGTAAGAAACTCAAGTCTGAAAGAGCAACATCTCCTGATAAGCCAATGCCAGTCAAGAAATGCCCCAACATCAGTACTAACACCACTCGCAAAAATAAAATGGTGTGGGTTAAGAAAGAAGTCACCTAGTGTAACATGATCCACATCTCCGTGAAGTCCGTAATTGAAGACTCGTGGTATTTTGACAGCGGTTGCTCCAGATACATGACAGGATCTGCTGAACATTTGACCAATGTTGTTCAACACAAAGGAGGCAAAGCCCAATACGGTGGAGGAGCGCATGGTCGGATTGTTGGAAAAGGCACCCTGAATGTTGAAGGGTTGCCTAAACTTCGGAATGTGCTACTTGTAAAGGGTCTAGCTGCCAACCTTATAAGCATCAGTCAACTTTGCGATGATGATCTCGATGTAAAGTTCAGTCGAGACACTTGTGAAGTCTTCAACAACACAAATCGTTGCATCCTCACTTGAACTCGAACCAGGAACAACTGCTACAATGTAAACAACAAGATCTGGTGTCAAAGTGTGCAATCGTCTGAGTCTGAATATGGCATCAAAAGATGGGACACGTCAATTACAAAATGATGAGCAAACTTGTCAAGTGAGAAGCTATGAGAGGAATTCCCAAGCTGATCATCAACAACTCATCCGTATGTGGTGACTGCCAAAAGGGGAAACAAACCAGGGTATCTCATCCAGTGACCCAACATTTCAACACCACTCGATGCCTAGAATTGCTTCACATGGATCTTATGAGTCCTATTGAGGTAGAAAGTTTGGTTGGTAATAAATAATCGTTTGTTATTGTTGATGGTTTCTCTCGGTTCAACTGGGTCCTATTTAGTCTAGCATATCCCACAGTAACATGCATTTATTTTACGAACACTTTTAGATGAAATCTTATTATGTATATCATCTTTGGTGAGTCAATGCTAGCATGTTTTTCATTAAAAGATATAAATAAGTAATATATTTATTTATGATTATTAAATGAAGGATAAAATGAGTTCATGAAATAGAGAACCAGGCATTATAAAAATGAAAATCTGAATAAGGATGAAACATGTGACTTTTCGAAACTCTAAATTGCCAGTAACGCTGCAACATATTTCTACTTTAGTGTTACTTTTTCACTAAAATAGTGCAACTTCTGCTACACTCAACATCCATCTTTGCCATTCTACTACAATTAACCTTATGATATATTGCTTTTTTACTTCAATAATAAAACTACTTTATTAAAAAAATAGTTATTTATTTTTCATTAACATACTATGTGTGCATATTCATTAAAGGTTTATTATACGACTATATATATTGAATATATCGAAGATACATTGCCATTCAATTTCTTTCGCAATACTGCACATCACACTAACATAGCATTTCCTTTGGCGCAATTGTCATATGAGCTTTTTGCACTAATTAAATTTGCATTAGTAGCGCATGGGTTGGCATGTCATTGGAGGTTGCCTGATCAAGAAAAGATTAAAAACCCCCAACCCACCATCCACTTCAAATAATACCATCAAGTTCTAAACATGTGCTATGTATGAGTGAAAATAATTCATCAAAAACTGGATCAAATGTTACTCATATCCCAAACTTAATATGTTGTATTCCGAAAAAAGATGACTCTGCCCTTTTCGGAATATTTCAAATGAGACGTTATGAGTCACGATCCTTCATATTAGAATGAGGAATTATTGAACACAACTATAACAAGAAAATTTACCTGAACCGCACACCGTGCGATCAATGGACCAACCACTGAACCACCAACAACCCTATCCCCTGGTTGAAAGCTTAGTTTCAAATTGTCTTGTTCCACAGTTCCATCTCGAAAAATTATGTATTGGCCTGTTAGTGTCGCAATGGAATAAGTATGATTTGATTTACAAGATAATTCGCGGCATGTCAAGCCCTGGTAAGGTTCTTCGCTTTGCATCGAATTAAACCACATGCTCCACTGCTTGTGCGGGCCCCCGTCAATTCCTTTGAGTTTCATTCTTGCGAACGTACTCCCCAGGCGGGATACTTAACGCGTTAGCTACAGCACTGCACGGGTCGATACGCACAGCGCCTAGTATCCATCGTTTATAGGCTAGGACTACTATAAAAGCAACAGTATAGTGGTCAGTATGCATATACAAATGCAGGAAAATTTCATTTTTGGTACATTATGTTGGCCAGTTTCCAAAAAAGGTACGTGATGTTGGCCACCATCAAAGTACATCCACTAAGTTGGCAAGTTTATAAATTATGGTACATTCTATCACAATTGCTGACGTGGCAGTATTATTTAATTTCTTATCATTTTTCATTAAATTTAAATATTAAATGGTAGGAAAAAATCAATTTTACCATTCTCATTTAATTTTTTTCCTTTATTTCTATCTTTCCTTTATTTCCTTTATTTTTATTTCTTTCCTTTATTTCCCGATCAAAGTCTGGTTCCACCCACAGGCAATCCGCCTTTCCCCCACTGCCACCTCACTGCCGCCATCAACCGCTACACCCGCCAGCTCCACTACGAACACCACCGTCCCTTAATCGCCCCACACCTCAACCTCACATCGTCCCCACCGCTCAAAACCCTAAGAATGAGCCATCAATGGCGGTTGATTTTTTTTTTCCAGATAATTTTGCACCCACTCCGATTATCTTCTCTGTTGTCTCAATTCAATAATGGCATCAATTTCGCCAATTTTTTCATCTCCGACTGAAAAATATGTCTGCAATCCCACACATAGTGCCGCTCAATCTTCGATTGGATAGGGGCAACTACAATTTCTGGAAAATTCAAGTGCTATCCACAGTTAGGGCGTATGGTCTTGAAGGAATTCTACTCGGCACAGATCAAGCTCCGGTCAAATTCTCAGCCATTGGTACGTCGTCGATTCTCAATCCTGACTATACTCTGTGGATGTGTAAGGATCAATTTCTATTCAGCTGGATGTTAGCTTCAATTACTGAATCCATGCTTGGACATCTTACTCGATGTGTTACTGCGTGTGATGTTTGGACTGTACTTGCTCAGCTGTTTCAAATACAATCAAGATCTTAAGCACTTCCGCTTCGGTTTATGCTTCAAACAATTAAAAAAGGTGATATGTCTGTTGATGAATATATTCTGAAAATGAAGAATATAGATGATGATTTGAATTCAATTGGCCAAGTAA